>JAPYZI010002488.1:0-44086 GCA_030523105.1 Ophioninae sp. A BG-2022a | reverse complement strand
TTTCAATTATTCATTTTGGATGGATTGTCGTATTTTGAAATTTGTGGGGAATTCCGTCGATAAAACTTGAGCGACGCGAATGAAATATGGAAAAACGAAATTTGTAAAATAAAAAATAGATTTTTTTTCGTTGTATTGCAACGGTTCGAATTTCAATGTCAATGGTTTTTCTACATTCGACTCGGTTCTTCTCTTATTTATCTTTCAGTTTTTTTTACTTCTGGTAAATTCTAAATTTCTCATTTTTACTAAGTTTTGTAAATATAGTTAATTTTCAAATTTAATTTCGAATTATTAGTAAATTAGTATACAGTAAATTTTGTTTAGTTCTTCAGTTTTGAGAATCAGTTTATCGGTTTAATCGGTTTAAAGCAACAGAATCCATTTTATGTTGCTACATTTCTTTAAACTCTGTATTATATTTATTAAGTAATTTGTAATATATGTGCGTAATTATATATTGTATTTAGTACGAAATTCAACAGTGTCATTGTGATATTCCTTAAAATGAGTCGCAAAGTCCAAAATACATTAAAAAATCAATGAATAAACACGTACAAACAAGTATAATAATAATAATAATAATAATAATAATAATAATAACAACAATTTACAAAAATCAATAAACAAGAAGAAACGAAACAAAAATAAATAATTAATCGAACAAAAATAAATAAATAAAATATCAATGAATTAAAATCAAGTATCATATCAACAAGTATAAGAAATTTTACGTTCAATCGATCGAACAATTCTCCTTTCCAGATCTCAGATTTGTTTCCCTGTCTCTTATTCTCCCTCCCATGTTTATTTTCTTCTTTCGCGCTCCCCCCTCCACCTTTCCCGTCTATTTTTATCGTCCTATCTCTCTCTCTCTGTCTCTCTTTTCTCTTATACTCCTTCCTACCGCACTTCTTCGGATACGCTCGTAACACGCCTCGCGTACATTTCGTTTCGACTCATATCTCGCGCTCGATGGTGGTATCTGCTCCGTAAGAGCGCGCCAATAAAAGCTTCATCGCTGCCGTTCTCGCGCCTCTACATCTATACGCGCAGTACCGATTCCTTTTTTGGCGGAGAATCGCGAATTGAGCACGCACCACCCGATACTCGCGATTTATCGTATCGCATTGGAATTCTTGCTTCGGATATGTTTTATTGTCCTTTTTTTTTGTAAAGAGTCGAATGACGAAAATTGATTAATCTTTTTTCGTGCAAACGTATGCATCCGCGTGAACAATCGTACGAGTTACGTTACGCATAAATTCGAGCAGTTGGAGGATCAAAAAGTAGCCGAAAGAGACAATTTTTTTTTTTTTTTTTTTTTTTTTTTCAATTTTACACCTCTTCCAAGATCTATGGGATTGATCGTTTTTCGTTGACTACGAATGTAACGAAGGTTTTTTCAAAAAATCAACGTTCCGACGTTTCCTCGAAAAATAAAAATTTTCACGTTGTTTTTTTTTTTTTCGATGAATATCGAAGATTCGATTTAAGATTACCTCTTTTCGTATTTCTTAATTATCGTTTTTCGTAAGATCGAAAATATACATTTTTATTCGGAAGTTCAGAATTACCGAATTTTCAAAGTGGCAGTTACGACGTTTTTTTTCGAATGTTTAGAATTAAGTCGTTGTCGTAAGTACGAAATCAAGTATTTTTTAATTTTTTAGTTGTAACGTTTGTTCGAAAGTTTACACTTATTTATTTTCGAAAATTCAATATTTCCTTTTTTCGTATCTCACCTTTGCTTACCTTTTTTCGTATTTCGAAAGTCCGAAGTAGGTAACTTTGAACTTTCGAAAATAAATAAGTGTAAAAATTCGAACAAACGTTTTAACTGAAAAATTCAAAAATAGAAAAGGTATTTCTGGTATTTAAAAATACCGATGTTTTTTTTTTTTTTTTTTTTTTCAAAAATTCAATGTCGCCTCTTTCGTAACTCAAAATTGCGATATTGTTTTTAAAATAAATAAATACGACGTACGTTTTTTTTCTTCAATTTTTGTTCAAAATTGCTATATTTTTTAAAAAATTACGTTTTTTTGAAAGTTCAAAAATGCACGTCAACGTAAAATGTCTTCGTTAAATCATAAGGCGTTTCCGTACAGGTTTCTTTTTTGATAATGACCATTCGATTAGTTGAGCTATTATCGTGGATCCACCAGCCTTTTGCCAAAAACTGATTCGCGATTATGAGTCCTGCAATCGTGAGGAGTCGAACGGTGCACCGAAACACGATCGTATGTACGGATCGGAGAAAATTCTCGGTCTTGACGAGAGCAAGGTTGGAGAAATGGAATCAAAAGGTTGCTTCGGAAATGTTATGGATCGAGAACGAGAACGAGAAAGAGAGAGAGAGAGAGCGAGAGAGAGAAGTGGATATAGATCCGCGCGCTTTGTGTAACGGGCTTCGAAGAGGCGTGAGAAAGTAACGCCGTGAGAAACGGTCGGTCGCGATATTAGGGAGATATAGACGCCCGCGCGCGTTCTCCAAGGAATCGCAACGACGTGAAGAAAAGTGGAAGAGAAACGAAAAAAAAAAAGAAAAAAAAAACATTACAATGTACTCTATCTTCAACGTTTGATTGCCAATGTCGCGTCGTCGTCAACCGTCGAGGTAATCAAAGATATGAAAGTATTTTTTTTCGAATTCGAGATCTTTATAAAATTTCCAGAAATGTTTTTTTTTTTAAATTACGTAGTTCTGATTAATGAGAAACGATCGACTCAAAACCCAAATGGAAAACTGGTAAGTTCTTATTTTTCCATATTTTTCAATTTCATCGAAAAGATATTTTCGTAAAATTAAGTTTTGTCAAATCCGAAAAGCATTTCGTTTCCAAAATGAATAGAAAAAAAGTTGGAGCAATGTCAGAAATCTTCGTGAATTTGTTCGATTTCCGTGAAACTCTAAACAAACAAAAACTGAATTTTTCGTTTTCTTCGTTCCGGGGAAAAGAAATATTAAAAAATAATAGTATTGAAACCGATAATAATAAAATAATAAAAAATAAATATATATATTAGGTGTAGTAAAAATAAATCCATGATTCTTGCGTACTATCTAATAAACAAATCGTGGATTTTAGTGTTTAGTAATATAAATCTTTAAATAGTGTATAATCTCTTATCATTGCTCGTTTACATAATACGATGAAAAATATATAAAAATACGTAATAAGTACTAAAAAAGTATGTAATATATTACAACATAATACATAACGTTATAACATATCACATTTTTAGATATAATGTAAACGTGATAAATAAATAAACACAACGAAAAATATAACGAACCAATCTGTTAACAAATTTGATAAAATTCCTGTTCAATTGATACGTACGATTGGTTATCTATTGGAGTGTTCGTGCTTCAGCGTAAAAACAAGAAACATCGTAATATCTCAACTCGGCGTTACACGAGCGTTATCTTTACATTTTTCCACCTCATAAAAATGTTATCTATTAAACACGAGCGCACGATATTGATTGATTGAAATTTAATAATTACATCGATAGTCATTATTTATAGAGTTCGGTGGATGAAGTTTGCGAACGTTACGTGTGCCTTTTCTTTAGTACGTACGTCCAAGGAAATCGATTACACGAATTTACGAGACAAATATGAATATAATAAACATGAAAGTTAACGGGCGAGTCGTTTGGACAGCCTTCACCGCAAAATAACACGTAACGTGTATGTAGATATAGACAAAATATCGCGACGACTCTACCTCGGCGTCTCGTCATACACGTATCACTCTCCGTCGCGTTCACCACGCACTAGTCTCCGAAACTACCTAATCTCTGGCCAAACTTTTCCTCGCCGTATTTTACAAATGGCAATGAATTAAATGAATTTACGAGCCGAGTCGTTTATTTATTCCGAACTCCGATAAGAATATCGGAATATACGACGATCCGCAAATTTGTCCCGGCTTCGGTACAAATATATACCGGGTGTCCCGTTGGGATCGACCAACCCGAGTGTCAAAATTCAATCAAAATTCATCGCCACGAAGCTACTTTTCCCAATACGATAATCACATCGAAAACGGACTTAACGCACAGTTATGAAATATCGTTTATAAAATCATTCATTTTTTAACGATCAACGTTATGAAAAAAACGGTTTACGAAGAAAAACAAAAAATAGGCCGAATCGCAAATTAAATTCATCAATGCTTACCATAGACTTTATGGAAGCAAAATTTGTCGCCGAATTCGAATTTATCAGATAAAACTCGATCGGAGCGCAACGCGAACCTCGGAATAAGTTTGAAAGATAATCGGGTTGGCAAAAGTTGTTAAAAACTCGGAAAGATAATCAAGTTGGCAAAAGTTGTTAAAAACTCGGAAAGATAATCAATTTTCCAAAAGTTGTTAAAAACTCGGAAAGATAATCAATTTGACAAAAGTTGTTAAAAACTCGGAAAGATAATCAATTTGACAAAAGTTGTTAAAAACTCGGAAAGATAATCAATTTTCCAAAAGTTGTTAAAAAGTTGAAAAGATAATAAAGTTGGCAAAAGTTGTTAAAAACTCGGAAAGATAATCAATTTTCCAAAAGTTGTTAAAAAGTTGAAAAGATAATCAAGTATTCCAACTTTTCCCAACTTTCCACCGTTATCTCAACTTTTAACGGAACACCCGTTATACGTAAGGCCTGGTACGGTTGCTCTCGCGGTTACACATCCATCGCAACTTTAGCGAGCAAGTTTTCATAGACCAGCGAGTTTGGTCGTTACGAATTAGCTCAATATCGAATAGAGCCAAGCTCCGCCATGTGCGCATGCACACCGTTGTATACTCGGAGTATCCTATGCGTCTATTACGATGCCCATAAATCCCGTCATCCGCCGGATACGGTCGTATACATTCGCGCCGTTGTATAATTCGCGTATCGTTCCCTCAAATCTCTACTCAAGATAGTACGAGTATCCAAGAGAGAGAGCGAGAGAGAGAGAGAAATAGAAAGGTTGAAATAAACATTGTTTCATTCGTACTTGGAATCATTTTGAATTTCGACTTGGAAGTACTTTTAGTTGCGCGCGACGAATACTTGGAGCGGTGACCGCTTAGCGAAAGGACTGACCGATTTTCACCGAAACGCCGATACCGGAATGAGGGTCCAGCTATTAGGATGTTAGGGTGTCTATTAGGGTATTAGGATATCAGGGTATCTAGGCTATTAGGGTATTGGACTATTATGATATCTATTAGGCCGTAGTATAGCTCATTACCATGAACGCATCAAAAACTGAGATTAGATTACCGGAGCGCTCATTGAAATTGTTCGATGAAGGATTTCGATTGGAGAACCGTACAATATCCAATACGTAAAAACCCACGAGGACAAACGTTAAAGCTCGATGAAAAGTAAGAAGTAAAAATAGATAAAAGGAGAAAAAAACAATAATGGATAACGATGTATGCCTACTCATCGATCTCTCGTAGCACCTTAAGCTTTGTAAACTCCTGTTCTTTGCAGACTCTTCTTACCTACCCCATTGGCTCATCTGAACACTCCGCGCGAAGTTTCAAATGTTCACCTACGATTGTTCCAATCTCTACTGAAACATTTAACCAAAAAAAAAGTGGTAACTTCCCTCGTACAAATAAAACGTTTACGAGTGTGAAAAAGTGTCTTTTATTCCGGTGCCCAGCATCGAGTCCATTCGCGTGTAATCTCTCGTGCGCCGAGGAATATTGTGTAATGACGCGGAATTTATGGGCAGATGTTCAACCGGACTGCGAGTGAGTTCATCGTAGCCACGAACAACGCACAATACGAAGTAACTAACTTAAACGATATTCTATATACGTACGTAGGTATATATCGAACGAGCTGGAGGGCGCATCAAATATACAGGCCACACACTCCCCATTGGCTCTGTTATTCGATCGAATGGTGATACATGCTGTGGTTGGAATAACGAGCCGGGATGATGACAAGATATATATATATATAGAGAGAAGGAGAGAGAGGGGGAGAGAGAGAGGCGAGTACAAGAGGGACCCTTCGATATAAATGGAGTTAGGGGACGTCGAAGTTTGCGCGAGCGTTATATTGGCATTGTGTTCCCAACGAGAGCCCATATATAGGGAAGGTTTAGATACACGTATACCATATAAACTATCATCCTTGGCAGTTAACTCAAATTGCATTAGGAGAACTGGGATTCGCCGTGTTTGTACCTACACGGGGACACATGGTCACGTGAGTGGGTGAAAGTGTACGTACACGAATACGGATGCTATTCTGAAAGTACCAGCCCCCGAGCTTGTGCAGTCTTCCATTCGATCGTACTATTTCGCAATTAGCTAAATTTACGAGGTTGCATCGTTGCAACGCTCGGACAATTAATTCTCTTCGTTGCGCTATTTTTTCGATGTCCCAGGGTGTTCGATTGGATTTCCCTTTCTTATTAATTAAACTTTAACTCAAAGTTAAAGACAAAACCAAAAAAAAAAAAATCGATACCTACGATATATGCACAAGCATGTGTGCGTCTACATTTTTATATACATTATTATTACAAAGTATACCAATCGAGGCTAACCCGTTTAGTATCGTAAGGGTGGGCGTGTGTATATACTATCGTTAAGGGAAACCGAGAGGATCGACTCCCTCGCAGTTTTTACTAGCACCCTTGTGTATACGAAATTTGAGTATGTATTACGTGGTACGTATAGAGCCCGACGGCCTCTGAACTACACACCTACATATATACCCACAGAAATAAAATTATTGTTTATCATTTTTTTATTTTCGGTAAAGTGGTCGGGGAACTTAAAAAAAATCTTGTCTTTTTGAAAATATTAAAAGAGTCTATGCAATCGTATATTTTGCGCTGATTACGAATATACCCTAGTTTTTGCCGAAAGTACAAAATTAGATTGGAAAAATGAAAAAAAAACGTTCCTAGAATATTTTTTTAACTTTTTCCCCTAGAAATGGAGAGTTCCAGGCGAATCGAATGGATTTGTCTTTAAGGTATAAAAATTATTATCATTATTATTATTATTATTATTTTTATTGAAAGGTATAAAAATTATTATTATTATTATTATTATTATTATTATTATTATTATTATTATTATTATTATTGTTGTTGTTGTTGTTGTTGTTATTGTTATTACTATTATTATTACTATCATTATTATATATAGATATATAAATTTATATACAGGGACGTGGGTGTACATGATCACATGCGCATTAGGCGGTACGTAGGTACAATCCACACATTACTGTATACTCAGGCACGTCCACTCAGACGATAATGCTCGCCTGGTGGTGCTTAAGGGGAAGTGCATAATTCGTCCAACAGCTCCTGTGTACACGAGCGATCGACCGATCTATTTGTTTAATAGGGGGGTTATTGCGTTAGCCAATGGCACGGGGCACCGCGACGGGAGGAGGGATGAAAGCCTCTGCGGATTGAAATGAAATGACGCGTGACACCCTCGGACGTACACGGTTGCTGTATAGACGCGTACACCCGTGTGTAGAGGGATCAGTCCTCGAATTCGAAAGTCCTTGTTTGATTTCGGCTTTTTACGGCTCGAGCCTCGTGACGATACGGTATTTGAGGAAAAAAAATATAATAATTACGATGGTTTTGTAAATTAATGGCTTCGAGATCGAAATTGCGATTGGTGGTTTGGGTTTGTTTGGGTTGTAAAAGGATAATTGTTTATACGTACGTTTATTTGTTAACTACAAATAATTTATATTGTTTTTGTCAGTTGAAAATTGCACTTCGTTTTCTACCGTAGTTATTACCGTGATTTTCGAAATTGCCGAAAATGTCCGGTTACATCATTTCGTTATTAAACTTCAAATACGTTTTTTTTTTTTTTTTTTAAGAAAGTAACAACGATTAGAAAAAGTTTAAACTATGGCGAAACTGTGTACTAATTGTGTGCATAATTTGGACCTCGTCACTCGAATCTTCCAAACGGAAAAAAATTGTGAAAATTTACCAGTCTTTTGAAACTCGAACAAACTGGAATCCCTGAAGGACCTCATTCAATCAAACGCCAAATTTTTTCAGTGCTCATACGATCAGAATTCGAAATTCGCCACGGCGAAGACAAAGCGATATTTTTCGATTTTGGGTCGACTCGAACGAAACCAAAAAAGGAACGGGGGTCGATTCAACGATCGCCAACGAAGTGAGCTGAGACCCGAGGGCAGTCCCTTGTACGACTCAAATAACAAAAATAACAAGCGTGCAATCGCCGTTCGTTCGGCTTCGCGACGATCGAAATCGATTACCATGATACGCCCGATCAAATTCCCGAAATAAAAAAATAATAATGATTTAATAGAAAAATATCCCGTGATTTTTTGGATAGTGATCCGGACGGGGGCCACGTAGAGAATCAGCGGTGTGCTCATGTTCCGTAAACGTTAAAGATTGGATCATCAGAAGCTCTCGTGTCTCAGATTTTCCATATTATCCGTTCTTTGGTATTCCTCGGCAAGCGAATCTTATTTTTCTAATTTATCAGCTGGCCAATTGAAAAACAAGCTTAAATTATGTACCAAATAAGATTCACTCGGTATCCTCAATTTCCGTTCGGATTGTCTCGATGTATTTGGATTTCGAAGTTTCTCGATGTTACCAAGAAAAATAGCTGTTTGATGGGTAGAGCCATTGGGTTGTTGGATAACTGAAAGGAAATTACAAGTTTCCATCAAACGTTCGGTCAGACCTGATTCTTCGATGTTCTTTGATCTTCGTATTGACTTCTATTCAACCACGCTCACCAAACGAGCATTAAACCAGGAAGTGCTCAGCGGTGATTTTTGATACTCTCCAATATCCATTTTGACGATTCGATGATACGCAGTCGTTTCTTTCAGCCCTTGACTTTCTTCGAAACTAAAAAAACTGCGCAAGAACTAATTTCGTAATCCGGAGAATTCTCTGAAAAGGAACACAAAAAATGAGGAACCTTCCAATTCTCTACGAGTGTTAGGCAAACGATTCTTTTCTCCGGAAACCATCGCCGCGAATGACGAACAAAATGGCGTCTCGTGAAACGAACAAAGCGGCGCGGATGCGCGATACGCTTTGTGAAAATTCATGGGGCGCGGGAGGGTGCCGTTTACTCATCGCGTAAAGGGGATGAGCTATAAAAAAAATGTTCTCTCCAATACCTACCTACCCTTCCCTTTCTCCCCCCCCCTGCTCCCCTTGCCCTCGTAACAAGTGTTCTCCATCCTCGCGTGTACCCTTCGCGTATAAGTTCCCTATATACAAAAATACGGACCACCAAGCCAGTTTTTCGCCACCGCCCGCATCATCCCCTCGTATTACCCCGTTTGTCCAGGACAACGAGCGCCCTCCGGAAAAATGACGCTGCATAAATTGTAACTCCGGAATAAAGAATACGAAAAGACGAGACGTAGGGGTTGAAGGAAAGAGAAAGAGGCAGGAGACAGGAGAAAAGGGGATGAAAAAACGAGATAGGGTATGACAAATTTTATACCGGATCTCACTGCTTACGAACTCCTCTCGGCCCTCGCGTCTTATCTATTTTTCTTCCACGCGGTAACCCTGAAATAACCCCGACCAACGTTTCGTCCATACGCAAACGGAAGTGAAGAAAACAACCGGACGTGAGGCATCGTCATACGAGGACCGAAAGTAGGTGAGCGAGGATGAAAAAGCTTTCTTCGAATTATATAAAAATGATAGTTGAACAAACAAAATTTTATATTTATCTAACGTATTCTAACGAACGCTGCGTCAAAAATGAACGCTGTGGCAAATATTGTTTTCACAGAAACGGCCAGAACTCTCCGGTAGAACTAATAAACTCTCAAGAACACCGCCGCACTGCAGTGGCGATTAGAAAAAAAGTTTGGGTTTGTTTGGGTTAGTAGAACAAACCCAAAGAACCGATACATACCCAACCGATACATATCGAATTTCATTCCGGCTTCGAGATCGCTTCTAAAGCTTGCGTGACGAAAATATATGTTTTTCCAATCGATTTTCAAAAAAGTATATTGGAACGTTTTTTCACCTGGATTGATAAATGACTGAAAGTGAAATAGGTAGAATCTGATATGGCAGCCTCAAACTCATACGCCTGTGTGCAAGGCTCCCTTTCGAAACTCTCTTGTAATAACACGTGACCCTACCAAGTCTCCGTATCCATGCGATACCTCGTGTGTTTACACTGCAAACGCCTTGTTATTGTAGATCCTCTCATGCGTTGGATTATCGAACGAATGAGAACAGCCCCACGACGAATAGTGTCTCGGCAGTAGGCAGGATCGAACCCGGTCGTTTCGTACTGATAATTACTTCATCTAAGCTCTATCGTGCTTAATTACAGCTCGAGATATCTGGATAGATTTTTACTCACATTTTTTATGGCCAACGATAATTCGAGCTTTTCTTTAAACTATTAGAGAAAATTACACCTTGATGAAGCCTCGATAGGGTTATTTAGAGGTCGTATGAATCGAGTTAAATTTCATCAATTATAGAAATCAAAATTTAGTATTTACTGGGCTATGGTGGTTTTATGATTTTTAAACATTTTTTAATTTGGTACCAAAAACATATAATTGAAGAAAAAAGACTCTATTCTATTAAAAAAAATATTTTTATGGCGAACGATAATTCGAGCTTTTCTTTGAACTATTCGACAAAATTACACCTTCATGAAGTCTCAATAGGGTTATTTAGAGGTCATATGAATCGAGTTAAATTTAATCAATTATAGAAATCAAAATTTAGTATTTACTGGGCTATGGTAATTTTATGATTTCTAAACATTTGTAGGCTTGTGACAAAAAATTAATAATTCAAGAAAAAGAATCTCGATTCTCAATATTCACTGAATACTTTTATGAATTATGACATATGAATGATGAGATCTCAAAAAAGCATATGCCTGAATTTCACATACTCTTGGAAAATAAAAATTCTCTTAAGATCTTTTATTTTTTTCGATTCCGGGAATTTCGAGCATGCATTTTGTTATCCATCATCCGTTTGTAAATTTTCGAAAAAGTTAAAATTGTATTATATATTCGCAGTGAAATGTTTCTTTTTTTATAATTATTTGTTTGTAACGACGAGTCTGAAAGTTTCGAAACAAAATCGTAATACGATCATAAGTCAGTAATCAATTATGACATCTAGCTGATGTAGCTTTGTTTGATTCATATGACCTCTGGAATGACCAATTTCAGAAACAGGTCGAATTACCGATCAGGCTGTGCACGGAGCTACCCTTTATCAGTCATAATTCCATAGAAGAGTTATAGGACGTGTTTTTAAATTCCAAATATCCAGATTCCGAAAAACATAGCTTACGATCCTTTCATGAATCCTTCAGGAATGCCAATACACAGCGAATCGAAAATCACGTATTTAATTTTGTTTCGTAGATCCATACAGCAATGTATATATTCTGTAAGGCTAAACGTTTGCTTAAAAAAAAAGGAACTTCAAAAAGAGCGACCGACGAGATTTCATGCGAGAAGAGTAAATTAAAGCGAAGAAAGAAACGGAGTTTAACAGATGTCGAACCCTGGAAAATCAGTGAGAGGTCGCCTTACCACTCGTTTGCTCGTATTCTCCGCTTCACACTTTTCTCGAAATACATGGAGAATTACGAGGACGAGCGGCACGCGTACGCCATAATTCGAAACAGATTTCGCGGCGGACTATTCAGCCCGAGAATAAAAGAGAGAGGGAGGATCACATAAATTTTCCTCCACTTAGCTCAGGCGCTGACGAAGAGCGGAACTTTTATACTTTCTCGTAGAGTTTTTCCCCTTATCGCTGTTTCTACTCCTGCGCTCTTTCCCAATCGAAAAAATTGCATCTGCAGGTTTTTCTTTCTCACACTTGGCTCCGTCCATGAGAAAAGATAGCGCGTGTATTTATGGGAGGAATTATGGGAAACGTACCGTCTCGAAAGAAGAACTAGGCGGGGTAGTTGGTGAATTAACTATCGGAATTTAAAAACGCTATTTTTCTGCATTGCTCCTGTTACAAAATCGTTCTTCAGAATAATTGGAATCAACCTTGCGCGAACAAAGTTTTAACCGTTATAAAATAATTAATCTCGTGAAAAATGAACAAATGTTTCAAATTTGG
Source organism: Ophioninae sp. A BG-2022a (assembly GCA_030523105.1). Lineage (NCBI taxonomy): Eukaryota > Metazoa > Arthropoda > Insecta > Hymenoptera > Ichneumonidae > Ophioninae sp. A BG-2022a. The sequence goes on along the minus strand of JAPYZI010002488.1, from coordinate 31,946 downwards.
AATCCGAGATGTCGATAATTATCGATGTATATGTCGAAAATGCCCGATCTCTCTTTGAAAGAAAACACACCCAAACAAACTCAAACGCACTTGTCAACAACGAGAAACATTTGATTTTTCTAATTTTACCTAGCAATTTTACCCTGAAACATTTTCAACCCATTTCGAAAGCATTTAGCTCAAGGATGGAAAAAAACTTTTGTTAAAAGTCGAGAAAGATTGGTTAAAAAGTATCGTAAGCTTGGGCTTCGACATATTTTTGATGGTTTTACAGAAGGTTTGGTAGATTTTTTTGTTTTTTACATTTTCGATTTGAGAATGTAAAAAATATAACATTGCAAAAGGAGCAGCCGACGATAACAATGCTGTAGTAATACTTTCAATTTTGTGACGTTTTTTCCAAAAAATATCCGCAAAGAAATTTGACCAACAGGATAACACCAGTTCTGCATCAAACTATACCTAAAATGTTTCGAACGGACAGAATGAAATTGATACGGTTTACAGTACCCGCTGCTTCACAACTGATAAATTCTTCGTTCTTGTTACGATCTCACCCGGATCAACATAAATATAATTCATTACGGAATGGTAATCAATCAGAGCCACCATTAAATTGATTAAACTTTCGATCGACTTAACGCCGTAAATCGAGATGATCGATTTTAACGAAAATTGTTAGCGACGATAAATCCGAGAGAAAAAATAATCTTTGAAAGCTTCCTGGCAATCGAGAAACTCTGGTATGTAAACTCATCACGGAATGAAGCTTGGTTCACCAAAGTGCTCTGGTAAAATGTTCGTACTAGCGAGACGGTTGATTGCTAAAAGTCAAAAGGAGAGAAAAATTAGAGTGAGGATAGCTGATCCGTGTAGACGATGCAGGCTGTTAATAAATCTCATCGATGACAGAAGCGATGATTTTGACGGAGCGGTTGATTCGAAGCTCTTGGCGGTTCTTCGACGCTTTAGTAACCGTACTCCCGATTGTATATTTTCGAACGCTGGAAGGCAACGTTAGCAGGCGTGAGTGGAAAGTCTCGACACGTTGTAGCGATCGAGATTCTACTCGAGAAACACGTGGCACAAGGCGTCTTTGATGACTGACGTGCTTTCGGTTTTTTCTTATAATTTCTTTCGGCTTTTCCCATTTAAAAAGGTTTTAGATTGTTTTCGAATGTTTCGAGATTATGCGATCGTACGGGGGGATTACAAAAGTCTACGCTCCGATGGCAAGCCATCGGAGTGTCAAACCAGAGTGAAAGCTCCGTCATACGTTAGACAGCTAAGACGTACCTTTCCCATCATCCTTGTGACAGTTTCGATCGCTCCTAACCTCAGTGAATCAAAATTACTTTTGAGATACGATACCTTTGCAAATCGAAGCTAATGTCAGAAGTACACATAAACGTAGTTCGGAGCATCAAACACCTTTTCTTCATTAATTCGACGCTTTAAAGATACTTTTTGGATCGTAGATCACCCAGAGACGAACTGAAAAATGTGCGTTCGATGAATTAAATTTTATAGCTCAATGGACCAGCCTTGATAAATAAAAATATACCTAGCTGAATCAAGGGCGACCTGACGAACCGAATACCTCCAGAAGACGAGTTTGAGTTTTGTGAAACTAGATGTTGACCTTGACCCAAATGTCGAGTTCGATAAATGGAGGTCGACCTTGATAAATAGAGATCGACCTCGAAAGACGAAGCTCGACCCGAACGAGTAGCCGTCGATCTCGATAAACGGAGGGTGACCTTGACGAATGAAGATCGATCTCGAAAAATGGACGTTGACCTTAACAAATGGAGATTGACCTCCATAAATACTGGTTGACCTCGATAGCAAGGAGTTAAAAAACAAAAAACTGCTATTTTAAAAAGTAACGCAAGCGTTTACGCGGAACGTTGGCTGAAACAAACGGGGCGACTGGAACACTCGATTTCCGACAAATTTTTACCGATACATCGGAGTAGGGAACAGTGCTGTAAATGGGAGTCTCCGCGTGCGCGCTCACCAATTCAGCAGCATCGGTAACCGCGTCCCTAACCATAGAGCGCGGGCGAAACAGCGGCAGCCCGTCAATTCGTAATAGTTTGTTTACACGGCGAGGCGGTAAAAAGCCTCGTTACGTTAAAACGCGAGGAACGAGGGAGCGAATTTCCTGGGGGGCTTTTCAGAATAGTTGGACAGTACCGAGGAGCGCGAAAGGAATCCTCGTTCGCGGATGGATGGCGAAGACGGGCCGTTACGAGTCCTCGAAGTCCGGTTGAACGTCCACGAATTTATACACGTAAGCTGCTCGAGTGCGCCTTCTTCGGCGCAAAACTTCATGACCGTAATAAGCCTCAGGACCAATCTTCTCGCTTCGGGATATTTCTTCCGCCGTTTACATTTAAACTTTACGCCGGTTGATTCGATGACCCAACTGTTGTAGATTTTTTCTCCCCTCTATCTTCCCCCTTTTTTTCCTCTCTTCGTTTTCTGTCCTGTTTTTTTATTGCAACTTGCAAACGCTGAAGGATCTGGCTGAAGAGTTTCACAGCGCCGGTCGACTAAACAACGGACTTTCCAAGATCCTGAAGCTTTTCGATCGCATCCGGTTCATTGCTGTGGATTGACCGTGCTTGCTGCATCGAAATTCTCTCTCCTAAATCGCGCGAATGTCTTTTCCCTCTTACTCCGCAGGATCGCTCGAACCCTCTTTGAATCTTTAGCCGAGGTTCCCCATTGCTAACTTTCGATCAACCTTCAACGCTGGTCAATCAGGAATCCGTATAGTTCCGGTAACCGGAATTATCGTTGCGTAGAAAAAGCAAATAGAACGGACAACCACGCGGTAGGTATAATCTATAGTGAACCGATAATCTTTCTACCAATCCGACCAGATCCAGTAGGATCTATCAGGTTGCTCCGATCCACTGTCCAAAGCTACCGAAAGCTTCGGATCGAAAGTTTCTGGGAGCGCGTTAGGATCGTCACGCGCGCAAAAAAATAAGCAAAACTTCAATTATGAATATCCACATCGTAGAAAATAATAAAGATACTAAACGCTATCGACTCGTCCAATCCGAGTGTCCACCATCAAGGATGTAACTACACGGACGTCCGGCTAGTTTAGCAAGTGTCCGATAACTCGTTTGCGGTGGAGTTCTTCGTACAAATACGACTAGGAACACCGGCTGTATTCAAAAGTCGTCGGATTGTCTCCGCTGTCTCCGTAACTCTCCCGAGGGACAAAACGATCGTGGGGTTGAAGAAAAAAAGGTGAAAAAAAGAACGGGTGGAAACAGATATATATTTTAATACGCTCGTGGCGTGATCCTTTCGATAGTATACACGTGTATATACTTTAATACTCGCGTACCCTAACGCGGGTCTCCTCGGATTGGTGTGAAAGAAGAAGCGAGAAGGGGCCGAGAAAGGGCGCATGTGTGAGCGCGCGAGATTTAACAAGGGTCTGACAGGCTCGTTGCCGTTGTTATTTATCGGTTATGTCGGCGCGCATCTCTCTCCTATCTTCCAACGAGGAAGGAAGAGGGATGTACCGAAGGGCAGCGAACGGGAAGGAGAAGAATACTTTCTGACAGCAAAAAGGCCCTATCTCCATTCCCTCTCTCCATCTTGGTTTACACATCCACATATGTACTACCCTCCATTCAACTCGTACCGACTACGGTACGTACGCGAGTCGACCAAGCTGCCGAGAAACATAGTGCTCACGCTGGTGATCACCCGCGCAAGTGTACGCGACGCGGAACCCTGCGCGAACAAAATGGCGTAAACCAACGACAGCCTGACCCACGCTCTTACGTATCTTGAAGCTTGGATTCAAAAGACCTCTTTATTACCAAAACTTTTCAAGACAGTGCTACCACCGGATGGTGTTGGCGTTAGAAGGTATCGTTCGGCTGACCCGAATCGATCTTCAATTATTTATTTTCCGTATAAGCTTATATACGTGTGTATCAGTCTAATATTGGGTGTAGTAAAAAGAAATCTATTATTTTACCAATACACGGCTTTAGTTATCTGCTTCTCTCGTTGTATAAGTCTGATTAGGCTACACTAGATAAAGTTAGAAATATGAGATTTCGTACCGAACGAACTTTTGCGTCAGCTTTGCGATTGATTGAGACCGGAGAATGAATCTCTTTTAACTACACTTAATATCAATCGCGTAACAAAAACTTTCAGATTCATCCAACGTGCTTCCTCCGGTTTCGCAACATGGCTTCTGATATAAAGTTCATGAGGAACTTCTGATAACTGTTCATACGGAATATCGTAACGTTAAAAGTACTCGAAGAGTTCCGTATCGTTTAAGTCCGGAGTTGGTTATCGCTTCGTCTCTCGCAAACCGAACGTTCGAAATATTCATTTCCATAAAGAATTACGGGACTAGACCAAGCGAACATTTTTTCGCTATCGAATTGCCAGTATCCAAACATTTTTATAAACTACCTTGTGCTTCCGTGCACGTACCACCTTAAACGCGAGAACAGGGAAGAGGCTGACACGGACGAGTCCCCTCTCACATAAAGGTACAACGGATGTTGGAGGGAGGATGGTTATGGCAGAGCAAACCGTGTTCTGGTTATCCAAGCGCCTATATCCCCACATCCTATATGGCTCAAAGTATACACGGTGCGCGCACTCTCGAAGACTTACGAATAGGAAGGGTGGGGGTGTTCTCGCTTAACGCTAGCACGTGTTAAAAACATAACCACTTACTCGAGTAGGCTCGAGTCCGTGGGAGGAAGGAGGCTTTATTTATCGCGGAGCTCCTCCTACATGAGACACGAGCAGGAGAGAGGATATTCCACGCATGAGAGCTATCCTAATACCAGAAAGGGAGAGATGGAGACTCGAATGGATAATTCTTAGCATACGCCATACGTGATTCTGGACTGTAGTTCTCTTGGCCCAACGTCCAACGTTATCCTCATCCGGTGTAACTATTATCACCAGCACGCTTTGAACAACGCGCAACTCAGGGTCCTACTTTATTAGTTCGAAGGTACTAAAGCCGGCTAACCCCAGTCATACACGCCCCGGGACCTGCAATCACCACGACCAACCTCCGGATAAACTGCTGGTAAAACTAGTCGAGTTCTTGCGTCCAGCCGTACGGTTCAACCGCCCCAAAACCAAACGTGGTCGAATGCTGTACACGCGTGGCGTGACTGGATCAGCGGCTCTCGTTTGCTTATCTCTCGGTTCTAGAATCTAGCCTAGCATCTCCAACATTCGGCTCTAATAACTGCATACGCGTGCTTTCAAAGAAGGGCTGTACCGTTGAAACAACGACAGGGTCCGGCGGACTCGTTGGATCCATCAACGATTCAGAAAATCTTAGTAGAGTCGATTGGTGGATCGACGGAAGGTATCTCTGAAGAAAACGACATCAAACGACTAACGTAATTCAATCAGCGGTAAAGTAATCTAGAAGCTTCTTCGCGTTTGATGATGACGTTCAGTGAGAAATAATCAAATGGCAATAAGATATAGCAGCTAGGTAGTTTCCATTAAAATTGAAATATAATAAAAAACGCGCTTCAACGAAGAATCTTCGCTACGAAGATACTGAATGCTTTGAATGCTTTCACAAGCTAAAAAAACTGCTTTCAACACCCATGCGTGACTCCAACATAAACCCTAACCTTTCAAAATAAAAACATATATGTATGTTTCAAGAATACGACCCATTTATCGACCCGTTTGAGGTAGGTTTTCAGTCTGTAATTTGCATTAGCCGTTAAGTCCAGTGTTTCCTAAACTACCAGGTCAAATCTACGAACGCTGCCCAACGGAGTAATCGATTCCGTCGTGCCGGCAACAAAAAAGTCCCGTCAGTCACGAGAGACTCGACTCCAGGTAGGACCTAATGAGCTTTTGATTTACCTCCTTTGTACGTAACCGCTGTGACCAATGTTATTCAATGTTGAACAATGAGCTCCCGATTGCCGGTGCAAACGTAGTTATCAACGTTCAATTTATCGCGCGATACGTTTCTTTTCATAACGCCGCTCTGGAATTCATACGATCCAATCCACATCTGCGTAACGTTCAAAGACCTTTTTACATTCGCCAACAAAAGCTATTCGAACGATCGTGTACACCATTTGGAATCCGCCAAACATAATTTCCCGCCTGCGTGCGCGTGTGTGTGTAATGCGTCTATACGGACGCGCAATTCGCCAGTGTACAAACACGTAACTCTGGTGGTTATTACCGGGAGCAGCTCGTTGCAGCAAACACACAGTTATTTGCTCGGCCTGCTGAGTCAACCGTTAACTTTTATCTCTCTTACTCCTCGACCGTAACATCCCCGGGAGTTCTTTAGTCACGAGTAGTTGCTCAAGGTTTTACACGACTCACTACACTACCGGTGTTACACGGATATTTGCTGATAATACAATCGGAGCCTCGATACGCGAGTCTGGCAGCTTGTCTCGAGAAACACCAGCCTTTTATGCTTCTCCCGATTCCCGTGAAGTCTACAAGCCCTCGGAAGAACTTTCTTTCAGTAATGAAGGTCAAACGGAACTTCCGCTCAGCCTGGTAAGATCAAGCTATAGGTCGTATACGCAGGCCTGAGCACTCCGTACCAAAACTTGTGCCTCTTAGTGAGCCACTCCGTATCAAACTCACCGGACATCCGCGAATAACTCACGTAACCTCATTTCGTAATATTCTCAGATATGAATGAACGCAATGATTAATAAATAAACAAATATCCACTAAACGTAAGATATAGCGGTACCGGCTATTTTTGGCATTCCTAATGCATAATTTCGTTTTCATATCGGAAAGACGGTTACTAAGTTAATCCCGAGCTCGTGTAGTTATTTCAACGTTTAATTAATAATATACGTGTAATTAAAAAATTGCAAAGGTTGGAAAATATTAAGAATAAATAAATCGTGTTAAAAAATGATACCTCAAGTATCAACCTTACTAACAACTCTTACTTCCAACATGTTTTTGTTTCAGACAATAATTGAGGCATCAATTTCGTGAATTGTACGTATTTTTCGTAATCCGAAAAATCAATTGGGTGGCGAAAAATTCGGCAATTTCATTTCGAAGTTGATACGTGTAATTAAATAACGATTCATCGTTCATATTTCCGATTTGAAGTTTCGCGTTCGACTAATTACTCAAGCTATATTAATTCTTGTACTACAGAGATCATAACGCGACGAGAATACAGACATCGCACCTTCCGCGATCAAAATTGAAAATCCAATTACACAAACGATTCGATAAACGGATAGCCAGATTTATACGACCATGGATAAATCGTAATAAAATGTTGTTCGCGCGGTTTAGTTATACTCGCATCAATGACCAATGTCACCTAATCCTAAGTACGTTGATGCGTTCGTTGACTTCTTTTACTGGTAACACGTTTCGCGTAATCTCATTGAGCGAGTTACGGGCTTTTGTATGTCTGTACATGGAGTTGGACGACAAGCAACTGATAAAGTGTAGCAGCCATATCCAAGGGTAGAGCCCCGTTCTAGTCGACCCTCCAAATGGCAGTTAACACCACGAGGGCGGATTTACCACGGGTATAGTCCGCGGGGACCTGTCCCCGTGACTGAGCGCTCCCCCGGGTGCGCGTACGCTCATACATGCGAATTGAGAAAATTTACCATCGTGTGTTCCGGTTTATGTGTGATATAGGTACTTTCGGGACCCGGAGTGTAGGAGGACGCAACGATGAGAGTGCCGCATACGGTGAGAAGGCGGGAGAGCCGAACGAATCTGCTGGTTGGTCAGCCCGGAGGGACGAACCGGACCAAATGTGTTTACGCGTGCAGTGCGAGGACGCGAGCTAGAGGGGGCGCTGGGATATCGCCAACTGTAACGAGCACCTCCGTCGTCATATTGTCACTGGCGTTCCGCGACTCGTATATCGCCCTCGTTACGCTTTTAATCGTTTTCATCAACTTGCTGTTATCGCGCCAGCGTACTTTTGTCCAACCAACAATTTCCAGTGTCCAGGGCTCGCTGTACCTCCGTGTTGCCAGACTCCGGGTGTATCAATCACGAATGACGAATGCTGGCTCGTTTTGTCCCATTCGTCATCCATTTCGAAACCCAAGTGAACGCAATCAGCGAAATTATATTGGGGAAATGTGATTATCGTTTCGGCTCGCGAGTTGTATCACGCGAAACGTAACTTTAACGCCCGCGCAGTTAGTTTTCGCGAATTTTGAACTAAAATCGGTCGACGGTGCAGCAGAGAAAAACATATGTTTTCACTGCGATGAAGCAGGCTTCGTTGGATTTTATCGCGAAACTACTGAGGAACTTGGCAATTGTATTAGTTTCTAGACTTTCGTGGCTCTTCGTATTGTTAGAGGTAGTAAAAAGAAATCCATGTTTTTTCCAATAGATGGCTTTAGGTATATGTATCTCGCGTTGTACAAGTCCGATTCGGTTACACTAGATGGCTTTAGAAAGATGAGATTTCGTACCGAATGAACTTTTCCGACTGTTTTGTGATTGGTTGACTCAGTTTGTGATTGGATGACTCCAGAAAATAGTGGATTTCTTTTTACTACACTTGATATTATAAATGATCATGGCTTTCGGACAGAGACCGTGTTGAGGAGATCAATAGTCTTATGCAATAGGAAGTACTTGTACTATCTTCTTCTCAGGTTTCCAGATAATTAGCACATTCCTGCTGGAAACTGTATTTCAATTATTGAAGACGCCATTTGCTTTCTCCGATACACACTTAACTCCGATTCTCAGATAGCACATCGGCAAAGACTCATAAAAAAGGCTTGACAAGAGGTAGATTCTATCCGGATAGAATTATGTCTTTATTAGCTGGAATCGGTGCCCGATGACTGTAACGGTTTTACTCTCCGACTCCGGGCACCAAAAAAGGGAAAAAGGAGAGACCCGCAGGCGTCCCCACGGACTGGAAGCGCGTATCCCTTCCTTCCAATGATCGAAGGAAGAAATCTCTCGTACGGACAAAGGAACGAAAAAGGCAAGAGAGAAAAAATCTCGAGGGTGCGAGCTCCTTAATATTATACACGATTGCCGGACTAAACAGCGTGGCTCAACGTTTCACATTATTCACTTGTTCGCCACGTGCAACCTCCGGAGATGCGTTTTTCGTCAACGCTCGATTCCTAGGAACTTGACGAAGAAAAGTAGAGGTCCGGAGGTGAAGATCATGAACGAACAAACGTAGATGACAAACTTCAGTTAAGACCAAAAAAGAGAAGGAAAAAAAAAGGGACCCCGGACCTTTCTCTTCAGGATTGACAATCTCTCATGCGGTTGAATTTGCTTCGCGTCTATCCATGAGTATTAGTGATCCTAAATCTTGCCCTTTTCGCGGTCACCGTTACTTTTCTTGCGTGCTTTGACGCACACTGCATCCTTGGACTTCTCAATTCGAAATCCACCAATCGCGGCCCCACGTGTACGCCGGGCCTTCCCGGAAATTGGGCTTTTCGTAAAGTAGGTAACGTTTTAGTAGAGAGATAACGAGGCACGATAGAACTGTACGCTCCGTGAATAAACAAATGAGACAGGTGAGTTCAGGGAAGAAGATACAGCGAAGAAATAACGATGATGACGGCGCGAGTCTCGCGTATCATGGACACGCGTACACGAAAAAAAAGGAAACCGGACTCGATCCGAGATCGTCCGCGATGGAATTTTTTCCAAAAACTTATATTACAAAAGGCACACTTACAGACTTCAATGGGATCACCTCATTGTTAGTAAGATGAGCAAGGCTAGGCCTCTGATTTACTCCTCGGGGATCATTTATCGCGACGAAAATCGGAGATTAAAGCGATAGATGGATCTAAACGTCTTGAAAAGAGAATCAAACCAACGTGTCCGGTCTTCTCCATTTATTTCGATGCTAAAGTTCCTCTTACGAGATAGTCGTTTTTTGATAGCTACTTCTGTTAAGACTCACTTCCGGATTGTGGACCTTAAAAGTAGTAAAAAAAAAAAGGTTTCTTCGGTAACGAAAAGTTAGGTTTGATCAACGAAGTCCAGGTAAGAAGATACAGGAAAAGAGGCAGTTCGGTTGGATAAATACGTAAAAATGAGACGGGTCATACTTTCCAGTTATTTTTAACTTATCGTTAAGTATGTTTCGTTTAATTTATTAATTATATTATATTTCAATAGCTGTAAAAAAATATAAAACATTAGGTATTTACTTTATTATATTTATATATAATAAATTAAATAAACGAAGCATTCTTAATTTTTAAATTAAAAAGAAACAAACAATTTCGTTAGAAATTTCAAAATCTCATTGGCAGTTCGAAATCACCCGTATAGCTTGGGGATTCATACGCATTATTGACGTTTTGGAATAAACGTATCGTTATTCAAATCTCGAAACGAAAAAATCTTCAGCCTAAAGAGAAATTCCTCTTAGACCTGAGATTTCTATCTCTCCCGTCTACATTCGTCGATAATAATTGAGACTTCGGGAAAACGTGATTTTCCGGTGAAATATAACAGTCCCCGAGAAACGAGCGGAAAATTTTTATTTTCCGGCACGAGTCGAGTACGAAACTCGGGCCTCTCTACCCGGGATACTTGACGAATGACTCTCCTAATGTCTGAATAACGCAGGGTGTCTTCTTTTCTAGATATCCAGTCTGCGGTATTGTACGTGGGCACGTTGAGCATTTCGAGGACTCCACCAAACTTGACAATAGACTTCTCTCGAACCAGCAATCGCCTCTTTCCTACTTTTCACCGCAGTTTCCGGCATTGTGTCGAGGCCTCGAAAGGCCTCCTCGAAAGGGCCTACCGGGGTCGTACGTATGCGGCTCGTGACTCTCGTCCCCCCCCCCCCTTTGCCGAACGGACTTGGACCAATCTGAAAATGAGCTTCCCCGAGGTTTTCGATCATTTTGTGCAACTTTCGGCTTGGTCACAATTACCCGGGGAAACAAGTTTCTCACAGTGGATCAAACTGACCCAAACCATTTTCAAGCTGTTGGTACACGAAACTTATTAATTTTAATCGCCATGAATAAACAAATCAACATACCGAGCATTGCATAATAAATTATATAAATTACTACACAAAAATCAAGATGCCAACTCGCAAAAAAAACCTCAAGAGAAAAAAAGACGTTTATTCAGCTTTGATGAACAACGCTGCGGCGTTCAAACCCATAGGACAATGAAAGTTTTTTTTTTTTTATTTAGTTAATTCATGTAGGTCATCTTATTATTATCGATTACTCAAAATCTCAATATATGTTGAGTGTTTCAATGATTGCCGATTAATTCATCGTTGGAACAAATATTTAACTACTAATCAATTTTTAAAAGCCACAACGCGGTCTATTTATTTGAAACTTCATCCAATCAATCGCTTGATTCTAAATATTGATCATACTGTATTTGAAAAATTTACGACTATTTAGTCCTATACATTTTCCAACAGTTAACGCCTGAAAAAAACTGTTTTCCTATAAACAATCGTGTTGATTTCATATATTTGTAACTGCTAAATAATTTAGTGAAAAATTATAAAATAATTCATGTTTTATTCTTATTTTATTTAATTATCATTCTGAATTATTTTATTTAGATTATATTTCAGGATTATCAAAAATTTCGTCGATTTTTTAATATCGATGCAGTATTGCTTTAGAGAGAATTATTAAATACCAGACTTTTGAAAACAGAAAACTAAACATTATCGACGAATGGCAGAAAAATGTTCATCAATATATTGAATACATTTTTTTAAACGCTGGTTCTGTTTTCCATGTAATTTTTGAGGTATCAACGTCATGATATTTATTCACGCTGAACATTTATTTACAACGCCAAAAAAAAAAAACATTTTTTTCTATGAACTTCAAAAATGGCCTAACGCCGTGCGAACATTTTTCTTCGTATAAATAATAAAGGTTTTTAAAAAGAAATAAAGATTTAAAAATCTCAACATTCCTTCGAAGGGTTAGGCCTTTGAGTAAAGGAAAAATAAAAAGTTGGCCATTGCTCGAAGTAAGACTTGGAAGGTCCGAGGTACGGTGTAGGAATCGTAGATTGCCGATAAACTTATTATTATAACGATAGAACTGCTCGTTCGCGGTTCGTCACAGTAGACTAACCCCTTATATCGTTTGGCCTCGAATCGCAATTAGCGAATATATCATAAAACTTCAGTCACAGCGAATTAGACTCAATGAATTCGACCATTCATATTTTTATTCCTCTTTCATTCGCGACAGCTTAATCGAAAGCTCATTCCTTTCGTATTCGATATCAAATCAGGTAACGCGTATATACCCGTATATACCCGATCCGAATACAAATCGACGTGAAAGAGACCCCGTCTTTATGGGCCATTAAATTTAAGTTCCCAACAAGAAAATCCTATACGAATTAAATCGAGCCTCGTGTCCTTTGTGTCACTGATACAGTCTGGGTAGGTGAAACGAACCGTTACGACGAGCCTTGTGTACAAAACTACCCCGAATACCCAAATGCCGAAACATTATATACCACAGCCCTGCTCAAAAGGGCTCCTACATCTCCACCCCCGCACTCACATCCGTAATTCTCTGATTTATCTCTGGTGGCTGCCGGGTTTGTTCCGATCGAACAATCGACTCGATAAATCTCCGGCTACACATCTCATTGTTATTGTTACTGTTACTATTGTTCGTGGTATTATCGTGATTACCCCTGGCCCTATTGATACCATTATTATAATTATATCAATGATCCTTTTAAGGGTTCTTATCGATGATCGTACGATAAGGGGATTTCGTCTTGAAATCGGTTCGACGTGTTTTTCGTTCTATTTTTCAATATTACGTGACACGGATGAGTACAATGTGAAGATATATGATTTTTTACTTTGGAAATTAGTTATGTTTCTATCGTTTTATTAATAATAATAATATTAATTAATATTAATATTATTATTATTTTCTTAATTAATCTTAATTAAGTTCTTCATTAATATTAATAATAATAATATTAATTAAGAACGAATGATAATATTAAAAAACGTCATTATTATTAATAACTATGTTTAATAATAATAATAATCTTGATAGTATTAAATAACGACGCGATTGATTGTGTCAATGATACTTAATAATCACGTAATAATCTTAATAATAATATTAAAATAATACTTGTTACTTCGATCGTATCTTCGTCGCCATCGGCATGATGAACAAATAAAAATATACGTATAGAAATAAAAATATTCATTTCAACGATTCTTTCTTCGATGTTTTTTTTTTTTTTTTTTTTTCGGAATCTTTCAGGCTGGAAGGCGTCACCCGTGTGTCTCTTACGTTTTTAACGCACGCTTGAAAAATCGCACGAGCCTTTGTAACAACTCCGTTAACTAGCGACGGAGGTCGATTTCAAGCGCGTAAACTTCGCGTACTCGAAAGGGGGAGAGGAGCATTATTGCGTAATCTACGAACAAAGAGACACGTGTAGAAGAGAAGCGAATGTCAGAGCCGGAAAGAAGCTCGTTTACACGATGCGGATACGCGTAATCGTCCGAACCTTTCGGCAGGTATCTAAATAAATATAAATCATCATTTGTCGGCGGGTTTAATCGCGAAAACGAGCGGGGGAGAAATTATAACGTCGCGATGTTTCTTAATGGGAACCGAGATAAGATCACCCCCGTTTAACGAGACTCGAAGAGAGAGAAAGAGAGACCTCGCATGCCTTTAAGTATGTCGCTCCTTACGTGTAAGCACAAACTTGTTTGTTTTTTTTTTTTTCCCTCGTTCGTCAACCTAGTACGTGCGCGATGACTACACGCAACACGTTGCGTTTCCCAGGTAATAAATCCTTCGATAAGGAAAACCCCGTCGAAACCATCCCGTGCATTCTTTCGGACTGACATCCCCTTTGGATAAAGTATCGAATGCTGCTTATAAGGTTCGCAACAAAATTATATTCCATTCTAACGATAACGTTACAACGAACGTTTAGCCATTAAAGCGTAAGGGATTGAATATACGCGCAACGAGACGTAAGTTCCTATAAATTTGTGCTCGTTTTGAAAATTCACGTTTTTTTTTTATTATTGACGTTATGGATATTTTAGAAAAAAATATCTTATTGTTATTATTGTTTTTGCCGTTGATGTACTCATTAGTGTCATTATTGCTCTGATCGCCTCTGTTATTCTTCTTGGTAGTATTATTGTTGTTTGTAGTTACAGATTTTATTATTCGTACTGTTAATATAATTATCATTATAGTTTTTGTCGTTTTTGGACTTGTTTGTTTTATTATTATTGTTGCTGTTGGTGTTGTTATTGTTCGCGCTTTTTGTTCTTTTTCTCATTAGTATTATTGTCTGTCCCGTTGTTGTAGTTGATTATTCGCTTCAAAAAGTGTAGGGATACAATAAAACTCGAAGCTTCGAAATCTCGGCTCGCTTTCCATATCTCTCTCGTAATTTGCATACGAATCGAGAGAGTTCTGTTACAAAAACGTAAACAACCGTCCACGCGTTTTCCAACGTTACAGGAAATCTCGAGTATTCGGAAATTTCGTGGAACGACGCGAAGCTACGAGGCTCGAAAAATATCAGAGAAAAAGGCGAAGAGAAATAAAAGAAAAGAGAGACGCGCGTCTAAGAGGACAAAAGGTCGCACGTTGCCTGTTATAAACACTCGAGGGACGAACCCGCGAGTCAGCGGTGGAAAGAACCGGAACAAGAACGAGATAGAAGGGAAAAAAAAAACAAAGAAAGAGACGGAAAGAGCATCGCGGATAGAAGCAATGGGAGGGAGAAGCCTAGAGCACAAAACGAGAAGGGACTATTCTTTTTGTTATTCATAAGCGCGCTATTCACACCCTAATCGAAATCGTGGACGCCATTAAATTCGGGCCGCGCCTTAATAGTCGGAAAGAATATTTCGGTGGACGATTTGTCACACGAAAATTGAGTCGCATCGCGCCCGATTCTTCTGCCTATTTTTACACGCGTCTTCCAAATTCAAATTGAGATGTCGAAACAACTCGGGAACAAAGAACGAGAAAAATCGATTTTTTAAAAAACGCGTCGAATGAATTCTAAAATCGAATAAAAGCGCGTAACGTTGGAATTGCGACGTTAGAGTGCAACGAAAGTTAAGATTTCTTTCTTTAAAAGCTTTTCGTTTACTCGGGGTGTAAAAACAGCGTTAGAGTCATTTTTAATACTTAGTCCGTAAGACTGGTTATTTCGTATCCCAGCCAAAAGAATTTCTGTTAGTAACGTTCCTGATTTATCTTACAAAAAAATATGTGAAATAGAACATTTCTATAATTTATATTCCTATATTTTATTTTTATAACGTTATGAATACGTAATGCTACATTAAAACGAATGTTTCGAACGAAATGAATATTTTTCGAATTTTTTTTTCTATTTGGAGGTTAAAAATCGACAGAACATAGAATAGCCAGGTTTACGGACCAGAAATACAGGAAAAAACATTTACGAAAGAAGTAATGAACGATTTCGGAAAAAGAGGCGATTTTTAATTCGACTATTACGTAATCATTTATTGTTTCACTTATTTTCCTTGATCATCTATTAATGCAATTATTAATTCACTTTATCTATACATAGAATGAGGTAATAATTAAATTAATCGATATATATAAATATATATATATGTGTGTGTGTGTGTGCGCGCGTTTATATAGATATACAGCACGTACAATCATGCGCATGCGCACATCGACGAATACCGCGAGCTGCAAATGGAGGCTGCGAACTACAGCCCCGAAACGATTTCTCGCTGGTCATGGTCCTAATCATTAATATATGGCTGAAGGAATCATTGTTGCGAATTAGGTAGCATTGAACGAGGTATTGTCGTGAACAACGGGGGTCCTCCCCACCCTAATCGTTTCCGCTCCGCCCCGTTCTCTGGGCGACGTACGTTTTCGGTAGCGAAGAAAGGGCACGCCATGACACGTCGCGCGACTGTCCCCACCGGCTTTTGTAATAATGTTGTCCTTATACGCCATCTCCTTCCCCTAGTATAAGAGACCGGCAACGTACCTTGACTTCGGCTCGACACAATTCCCACACGCTTGTCTTGAGACTACACTTTGCACCCGCGCCTGTTGTTTTCGAATGAACTGTGGAAAATGGGTGTCGTTTGCGGCGATCTATCGGTGATGAGAGAGGTCTTGCTGATAGTCATGGGCTAGATCGACATATTCGAATTTCGGGTCAATCGGATGTTGGCACGCGATAATTCTCTTTACATTTCGATTAATTCGACAGAAGAACATTCGCGACTTTAAAACGTAAAAAAAAACTTTCCCGAAAGGTGGCAGCCATTTTGTTCTTTTTTCGCGAATGTACTTTTACGATTTTTTTAAACACCATTTTCCAATAAAACTGCAGCACGAAGAAACCGCGACGCGCGTTAACGGAAGGTAGATCGAGTCGTAAAATTTATAATCGCGATAGTTACGACGTTGGGACGTGATTCGCGTTCTTCGCGATCGCGTATGAAAACGGCTAACGGCTAACGAGTGTCGCGACACGCTCGTAAAAACTATTAAAAAAAACTGAGCGGGGGGAAGACGTTTTCGTACAGATTTGAGCAAAAAAAAATAGCGGGAGGTGCACGACACTAAAAGCTGATCGGATGGCCATCTAGCGGCGATTGATTGAAGACCACAAGCGTGGATTGCTCGACTCGGTCGGTCGCATCCGTACACGCTCACCCGCGGACCGACGAAACGCCGCCACGCGGCAAATTTCGCACGTCCGCGCGCGGAACCCGTCCAATTCCGAACGTTTCATATTTGCATACTTTCGGTCAAAAATTGCTACCAGGAACATTCGCTCGTTTTTGCAGCGTCAAGAAATCGTAATTCGTGGTCATTTTTGTTCTCGTTGTTCTTGCGGAATAGTTTATTCATCGCGTGTAATCGTAGAACAAATATTTTTTCTTTTTTTTTTCGTTAAATACGAAACTAGTTAGTTTACTATACGTGTATAATAAAATTTTTGCGAGATTCGCGATCGTGGATCGACCAAAACTTATCACCCGGTACATCCCAAACGTATCGCGCGCTAATGTTTACCAAAAACAAAAATCAGCTGTTTCCTTTTCTTCGTAAGATTATTGTCAGATTTTTCTAAAGGATATACGTAAAGAAAGATTCATATGAGAAAATCATACTGAATTTGGCACTGGACGTTTTTTTGTTTTTCGCACTAACGCTCAAGTATAACGAGTCAAAACGAACAAGAGATCAGCCATCTCGCTTTTCTCTCTCGATATCTCCGAATATTTGAACCGTGTACTCAATATACGCAAATGTAAAACGAGCCGAATTGTGAAAAGGTAAAATGATTTTGTAAGAAAGGAGCCAAGCTTACGATATCTAGACAAATGTGTAGAATATATATGCAATATATATGTATATTATATATATATATATGTATAGAGTTCATCGAGTTTGTAGCTTTTATATACATTTCTTTAGTTTCCCTCTACGAGAGACCACACTGAAGTGTCGTTCAAAAAATCGGCGACAATTTTGGCAAGTGTAGAATAGCTACTCACGCGAGTTCCGTATTTGGTGTATCGTTGTTAAAATCTTAGGAAAAAAGGATGGACAGCATTCTTTTTCCCGATGAACGACATACCACAAAAAAACAACCGCAATTTGGCGAGTAACTTTCTCACTAATTCTCAACGTTTCGAACGATCCACTGAAGTGCCGCCATCTTGAGAAAACTAAAATCCGGATATTGCGCACACGCGCAAGCGCGTGCAGCTCTGAACGCTCACTTCCCTTCTTCTTGTCTATCTTTCTTTTTCCTTCCCGTCGAAACGCATTTCGACGTTTTACGAAAATTAGCATCCGATATACGTTTCAACTCTGAGACTTGTATTCGGTGCTGTTGAACCAGCCGAGCTCTCCTCGCGACACTTTGGCCCGTGTCCATTCTCGTAATTGCGAAAACGACGAAGCTTAACCACTAAAATTTGACGACAACGGCGATCGTCCTCTACATGGTGTTTTTTTCCCCTCTCGCGTTAATAAACATGAAGTGCATTGTGGACACGGCTGTTGAAACTGTGTGCGTGATTTTCGTTTTTTGATACCCGATGTCGAAGTTCGCGTTGTTGGAGCCCAGCCATTTTTCTTTTTAATACGAATGTTTCTTTTCTTACAATTCGAGCCAGTTTCTTTGAGAGCAGGAGAAAAGATTCTGAACAGTGATAAAAGTTATTAGAACATCGGAAATATATCCTCTAATAGTCCTCCAATGATCGCGAACTTCAACACTATTTATCTCTTCTCTTAATCAATGCACACTCGTTACATGAACATTCAACGGCTCACAAAACGAACCGTTTGCCGACTTCTCGCTGACGGTCGGTTTTTTCTTCCTCTTTCTATTATAACTTTTCTTGCTTTATCATCTAGAAAAATAGCTACACATCCAATAATACGCGAATCGATAGATGGCAGGTTCTTTATGTTGGTCACGATTGAAGTCTTCGAATTCTCGAATATCGATAATTCAGAAAGAGTTAATCACGGTCATACAGGTCTGAAAACTTGAGGGGTCGGAAGTGTCTGAGATAACACGGCAAAGAGGTGGTTCTCGCATCAGCGACATAGAGCTCTGCTACTTCACCTTGAGTCGATCAAAAGCAAATCCGAACAGCTGTATTAAACAGTGCTGATTTTTCAGAATAAACAACATTTTAAAACTGATATTAATGAAAAATAATGTATACTTAGAATGACAATGAATTATGATAAAAAGAATCGCTCCTGCTTTATAATTGATTGCAGCTGTTAATTAATTGAACCATCTCATTAATCAATAGCATCTATCCACCATCATTATTGATACTTTCATCACACATTTGAAAAGCTCTGGGCATTTCCTGAATTTAATGAACTGCATAATTTATCCTGGCACTACAACAGAACTCACCAACACAATCCAGAGATTTCGAGGAGACAATCTATTGCTGTCACGGCGATTGCTGTATATCTATATCTACATGACCCCTACGTGACTGCGCCCTGAGTGGATAGACGTGTAACCTCCTGCCTCACCAACAATGACATTTCCTACCACCCACGAACGCCGGCGTTTCCAGAGCTGTATGCAAAACCGTAGAGTTATCGGAAAAAATGAAAATAGTTTCCTTAGCCTAGATGGGTAACTGACAAACGCCGAACATTTATGAGAATGAAGTTTGCATCGATCGAACGTCATTAGTACATCCACATTCATCAACCGTTCGTCAAGATCTAAAATTGACATTCTTTTCAAATAATTGCTACAGGGAAAAATGAACAAATAAAAATTTGAAGGAATTCCGGCTTCGTTCGAACGATGCAAACACCACGAACAATTTTTCGTCCTCGCAATACTACGAATAATATGAATGCTACTAGTAATAATATCAGTAATGTATAACGTAATATAAAAAGATCTTGGGAAAAGGTCCGCTCTCACAATTTGCGTTTGTTCATCGCTTGTACATGAACCTTTTCGCACCTCGACGAATTTTCTATCGAAAATCCCGATACATGTTGATCGTTGAAACGGCAAACGTAATAATTCATCGTGTTATTTACACGCGCGACGCATAAGCGACGCGTGTACAAATGCGTTGTACAAAAAATGGCGAAAATCGTGTTATCTTATGGTAGCACACGGATAAAAAAGTTTTAGGATGGGAGCAGGCGGGGAGGGGAATATCGAAAGAGGAAAGGATGGCAGTGGAATTTCTGTAGATGACCCAATTTTTCAGAAAATCGTCATTCGCGCGTATAGTCCAGTTAAATGCGTCAAAACCAAGAACTTTTTCGCGATAAGTTGCACTTTTGATAGAAGCTAGATAGTCGGATACTGAGGGCGACCTAAATGAAGCTTTGTTCCTCAAACCTTGCTAATTCTCGGCAATAGGGGTTGAAAGTATAAAATTCGACCAATCTCGATAACTGATAGAGTGATAAAAAAATTTCTCAAAAAAAGATCTTTGGGATAATGAAATATGCGTAAAGTTGTATGGCATCAACCCTCCCATCTTTGACAATTTTCACGCATAAACGATTTGAAATTTCTGGATTGCTTGAAAATGTATATTCTACGAGAGTACCATGGATGCAGAGAATTACGGTAGTGTTGAACTTTCCATAACTTTATGCGTATTCCATTATTCCAATGAACTGCTTTGTTAAGCACATTTTAAGCCGACTATTAAATATCGAGGTATAAAGACTTTTACATTTTCAACCGTACTTTCTCAGGGTCGAAAAGGATTCAAGGAAACTATTTACATTGAGGTTACTTTCAGCATTCAACGATCTAGTTTCAGTCAAAAATTCTAATCCACACGAAAAATTTCAGGATTTTGGCACATTTGACTGAACTAAACCGAGTTTGGGTTACATACCCAACGCCAATGAAACGACAAAGCGCAGGTGTTTAACCAGTGCTGATGTACATGTGAAAGTAATGTCTGAAATATAGGGCTGACTTAATGAGGGACAGAATGCACAGGACGTACAGAGCAATCGCGAGCAAAACGAGCAACGCCATACGCGCGTTCGCGCTCGTTTCGGCGTCTTGACCGCGATTTCGACCATTGGCCACCTGCCTGCCAGCGGGAGATTCAATCTGATAGCGGTAGGTGGTGGCCTGAGGTCAAGCTCATGATCGCCAACGCGCCCTCTGCATTTCGATCTGTCCCTCGAGGGTCTTGGCAAGATATATCACGAATAATTGACTGAGCGCAATACCAAGCGCGATACCGGCTATCGTGTAGAGATTCCTCTCCGCCCAGCTACGCACGATTTCGATGCAACCACTGGTCCATACCTTCTTGCTCGCTTCCGATACCGGAAGCACCTGCACTTGGTAGCCGCACATTATATTCACGAGGCCGCTCTGCGAATAACAGGATTTAATGAATTCTCAATCTAAACTTTATAAAGGAATGATAAAAGAACCGCAACTCCGACGCAGTTCTGACTCAAGCCGGTAAGGCAGAACTCGATTTACATCTTACTAGGATTTACATTCGCAACATTTCCATTCTCAAAGAACGATTAAAATATCGGTTTTTACAAATAAATGTCAAACGCTAGTTTCTTGGTTCATTGAGATTTGTGAGCAATGAACGAAAATCAGCTCTTGTAAATGTCGACAGATTATGTCAGTTGTGCGAAAGAATTAAATTATTAAATGTGCCACAATGGCACATTTAATAATTCTTTCTAAAAGTTAGATAGGGCCATCTAACTTTTTCTTAAATAAGAGTAATGTAGGAAATCCGTAAATGTATACAATCGTGTTCCGCCATAACGGGTGCGATGGTGCGTCATTCTGCCTTGATTAGTTTCTGTCAGCATCCACTCGAATTTTTGACAATGTTTGCAACCGTGTTGATAATGAGCCTTACGGATATGTCAGTTGTGTTGATGCAGCACGAGAACGGTACGCCGCAACTTTCCCTGCCCGGACTAGAGCAATTGAAGTATTCGTTCTTTCCCCAGTCCATGTAGCCACCTTGGCTCAGTCCGCAGCATTTAAACTGTAAAAGAAAGATCGAGCTAAAGTTGCAGTTCATCCGAGTACGATAAGTTTTTTCTGAGTGCTCACTTCTTGCTGGCCAAAGTCGATGAAGTTCTGTAAATCCGGATCTTCACGGTACGTCTGAATGATTTTGTCGGTGAAGGATTCCTCCAAGAGAGACTGCAGTGTGTGTGGAAATACAAAGCCAACAATAGCGACACCCATTTCCAGTAAAAAAAAGCCTAATAGACACCACGAGTACTGCAACAATTACGAATAAGATCAGATGTAAATTTCAAGGAAACAAAGAAAATTTTCAATTATTAATTGTTCGTCTGTACATCAGGCGATGTGCACTTGAAGGATACTAACAAATTTCAGAAGGCATGTGTTCTCCCGGAGAGCTCCGACGCAACCGGCGAAACTGACGATAAAAACTACTCCTCCCGCTATCACCATGACCAGGGAGATGTTAAGAACAACATCGTAAACATTTTCCACTCTGATCGAACCAGTAGCTTGCCATTTGTCGTAAAATGCGTACAGACCAACGCCGATTAATAATCCTCCAAATAGCTGTTGGAAAAAAGTAAAAAAATGTGATAAAGGATAGGGTGACAATGTTGCAACATAACCTGAATTGCTTTTAACATTAGGCGAAAGTCTTTTTGACATAAGCTTGTATGGCTACATTTTTTTCATCCTAATATTGGAGATCATATTCAAATAGAAATCAACACATCTCTACCAAGATGCTTTAAAAAATAGAATGCATCAGCTGTCTATAGTCACAGAAAAATGTCTGCTGTTGAAACGCACCTTGAAAAAAGATTGTCTGGCACAAAAGAAAGTTCGGATAGCGGATTCAATTATAATTATTTTCGGGTCATCTCTCATTGACTTTCAATGGCTTCTACATAGTTTTTGAGGATGTACCTGTGATTGTCCAACTGACGTAAATATGACAAGTTTCCTTACTTTGACTTTAACGAAAACTCTGCCGTCCCGACTTCTCAAAATTTTCTTGCGAGTGAAGCGGTAAAATTACTCCACTGATCTTATATATGTTTACTCAACATTGGTGACCTCAGTATGGAAGAAATTACCATTTTTAGTCATCAAAATGAGGAACGAAATTTCTTATTCTTTAATTTCATTCCAACAATGTACACTTCAACATCATTGAGAAATATGTATTGAAATGGACAATGATTCGCTACTGGAGAAACGTTCGTACAAGTTCAACGATAACAAACGTTTGAGTTACTAGTGCATAATTTCTACCTGGAATGTGATGATTACGTGTGGAAGTGCAACTTCACATCCAAGTTAACCTAAACACATTTATTATGGATTAAGCAGTCTCGATGATTACTCACCCAGAAAATAAAATTCAGCAGGAATATCATGTACTTCACGCACGAGCTAACGTAGGTGAAGTTGTTTGTGCGTCTTCGGTTATACATTGTCGAGCCTATCGACGTATAGAACGTAAAAACTGGCAATCGAGTTTGGTAATGAAGATTCAATTCACGCAACTTTTCACGCACTATTTTTCGAGAAAGGGAGCACCACGAACAGATGTACGAGACTTAATGACGAATATGAACAAGACCACCGGACACAATACGAAAACCCACGGACATTTTGTTTCCTTCCCTCACTTTACATAATAAAAACACCATGCAGTTGTTTTGGATGTCACAGATATTCGGATTTATTGTTTGGCTCTCATATTGTACAACGGACGAGTCGATGGTGCAAAATAGATACGAGTGTCCTTTGACAGTTGAGGCTAATCCGCCATTACGTTTTGTATTCGCCCTTCCCCGATCCGCCGAACCGAGTACGAATCAACTGGTTCGTTGATTCCGAACGTTCCGCGTGTTTATTAGCAGCCTGGCTTACCGACAGAGTGGCTCAACACAAACACGATCTTGTATACAAGCTGATATCTCGGCGTCGTGGAGTGGTGGGGAGCACCGTGGTGGGGAGTGTTTATGTCACATAACTAGTGGCGCTACGAGTGGCAGAGTACAGTACTGAAAACCTTGGACACTCTGCTGCATGCCGAATATGCCGAGTTATTGCAACTCCCTGAATACTTCGAATTAAAAAATCTACTTAATTCCGTCGGTAGGAACTACAGTTCGAAAAGAACTATGGTTCTATGCGTATTAATCAGAACGCATGTAGAATCAGTCGTTCCGAAAATCGAAAGAATGTTCAAACTCCACACGATGTAAGCCATGTTCAGATCAATCAATCTCCCCCTCCCTCCCATTATTTATTTCAATCCGGACCGCCTCTTTATCGGGCACCAACATACGACAGCCCGTAAACTTCTTTGTCCCCAGATCTTCGCAACGGTCCTCTCTTTTCCCCGCAGCGTCTCTTTACACAGCCGGCGCGCAGGCGCGTTCGCACGTGAAGTCCGCGTCGTCGGTCGAGTATTCTCTCTTTCATTCGGGCGTAGACCAACGATTGTCCCTGGAACGCGCCCCACTTTCAACCCCTAGCGGAAATAATGACGTCATGAATGAAAGGTTTTTGTGATAAAAATCTCGGTTTGGAAAAACGACATAAACTCGGCGTTTCGAGAGAGCTTCGTATACACATACAGATGCGCCATCGATAATTCGCTGTATTAAAATTTTCGACGGTTACTCGCGTGAGAAATTTTTCGTATGTCTTTATGAAGTGTAACAACGTACGAAGTGTCGTAAAAACATCGAAGACGTGATCCAACGTACATAATAATCGTTACATGAAGGTATGTATATTTTTCAGTACGTATTTTTTTTTTTGTTAGGCATCCATTGTTCGGCTGTTCACTATTCCGACAGGATAACCGTAGAAATAGATATCTATATGGACAAGCGTATATCTCCGCGTATTGTAGTCGTGGGTGTGTAAGACGGGGGTTGTATATAATTCATATACGCATATATACTTACCTCTGCCAGCTCGTACGAATTTCTGACAACTCCCTCTGAAATATCCGCGCACAATTATCCGCAATCGTACTTTATTCTCACCGATCTTCCCAATCACAAAGAAATCGCTGGATACATTTTTTTTTGTTTTTAGAAATATCGCTTTCGTTGCATGACGCATTGTCGAAGTGAAATCATATATACGAGACAACTCGATGACTCAGAATGTTAAGAATTTAAAGAGTCCCCTTTTCCGAGATTGTCGGGCGAAAATTAAACAGAACCGCTTGGGCTAAGGAAAATCGCGGTCAAGCCATCAAAGATTTTCCCGGGCTTCCAAATTTCGAAGGTCGGACTTTTTTTTTGAAAATGTCGAAGGGACCTCTTTGAATCTGGGTGTTAGTATGATGAATCAAAGATTCATTGTGGAGTAAGTTGTGATAGGTTTGGGAAGATAAAAACTTGGACAACCCGAGATTGCTGGCAGGACTTGAATTATTGAAGGATGCACTGAATTTGGAGGTGGAGATATCAATCAAGGTATCGGAATCTGTCAATCCTTCGACGCCCATTCGATCAAAATATTAACTATTCGTTTCATTTGAACCGTTATGTCCAATACAAAGCCTGCTAGTCGTTGTTCCCATTAAAACACTTCGATGCTTGTGTTCCGACTATTGCTCCTTTAGCTACCACCTAATTTTTCTTTGTATACTGGACTTTCAGAAAGACGTTCAGTAACACGACGCAAACATGTCTGACCACTTTGGGCCGATAACCCTGAAATGGGATCCGAAGAATCTGGAGATACGCACGATGTCGGTAGAAAAGACGCTTGAACCACTAGTGCTTCAAGTTACCACTCTGGTCAATACGAAAGGGCCGAGCAAAAAGAAGAAGGGCAAGTCCAAGAGAGCCAGTGCTCTAGTTGGCACGGTGGAAAAAGCTACCGCAAACTTCATAGAGAAAGGTGAACAGATAGCCTACGAGAATCCTGACATAACTGCTGAGATGCTCTGCGCAGTGGAGGAAGTGAGAAAAACTGGAGCAGCCATGAGCATAGCGGCAAGGTAAAGTCAGTTCTATTGTCGAAAGAGAAAAGAAATATTGATTTGGGAACTGAACTTGTCCGAGCCCGAAATCAATATTTAAAAATGAAATCTCATTAATATTTTTAATTCGGTGAATATGAAACCAATTTTCTTCTTTCCATTTGGAGATCGTGTTGTGGATTCTATAACAAGTTTTTGAAAATAATTAACAAAGATCCAAAGCTTTGACATTTTCATGCCATTTAGCTGTAGGGAAATATACTGAGTATATCTGCCGTTATCAGAGAGATGTTATGGCAATGTTGTAGCTGTTATAAGAGCTACCTGTGTAGAGTGCCATATTCTGTCAAAAATGTCATCCATGAAGTCGTCTAGAACTTGCTTGATCCGCCTATGAGCGAATACCACGACACATTGGCTGATAAAAATATATTTGATTCTGCCGTTTGGTCTCGTTTCTTTCATTAACAAGCGTGTCGAAAGTGATACTTACTGTAAATCTCCGGCCCCATGAATTTTTGCAGTGTTGGATCGAGAGTCATTGCTCAGAAACTCAGCCATCATAAACGATGATACGGTCGGCAATTTACTCGAGTTTGCTTTTAAGAAACCTACTTCTGCAGTAGCTTTAGAAATTTCCAAACTTTTTGGGCTGTTTTTTTAAATTATAACCTCACCAAATGTGACGTTTATTGTCACTCGTGCATAAGTCCTATAACCTATAATTCGACAGCGTATAATATCGTGCCATCACAAGCACTATTGCTAGTATCGTGGTGTTTAAGTCGAGTAACGAAAACTTGATCTTTCGTTGATTGAACTGTGGGGAAAATGATTATCTTCAAAATTACGTTTAAAGGAAACCCCTCGATCATTTTATTTAACAATTCCTAAATCACAATTCTAAAAAAGATTGAACTCTGCTGTTCAACATTAAATAGCACACGTTGCTAGTTTTGTTTCGGTTCTTTATACGTGTGCATGTCTGCTCAGGGAATTCTCGGAGGATCCGTGCTCTTCGCTCAAGCGTGGCAACATGGTACGGGCAGCGCGAAACTTACTGTCAGCGGTGACTCGTCTGTTGATACTCGCAGACATGGTAGACGTCCACTTGCTTCTGAAGTCGCTCTACGTAGTGGAGGACGATCTGAAGAAGTTGAAGAACGCGTCGTCGCAGGGTGAACTATTGGAGAACATAAAGCAATTCGGTAGAAACGCTACCGAACTAATGAATCAAGCCGCGAAGCGTCAGCAGGAATTGAAAGATCCACAGTTGCGTGACGACCTCGCAGCCGCCCGTGCTGTGTTGAAGAAACACTCGACGATGTTGCTAACAGCCTCGAAAGTTTACGTGCGTCATCCGGAGCTAGCAGCTGCTAAAGCGAATCGCGATTACGTGCTGAAACAAGTTTGCGAAGCTGTCAATACGATAAATGACGTGGCCCAGGGTAAAACACCCTCGGAAGGCCATCATCCGTACGAGGGGCCTGGCGAGCTGGCGGCAGCTCTTGATGACTTTGACGAGAGAATGGTGATGTCACCACTCGCGTATAACGAAGTCCGAACGCGTCCGAGCCTCGAGGAGAGACTCGAGAGTATCATCAGCGGCGCCGCACTCATGGCCGACTCGTCGTGCACTCGCGACGAGAGACGCGAGCGCATCGTCGCCGAGTGTAACGCGGTCAGGCAAGCTCTTCAAGATCTCCTGAGCGAATACATGAAGAATGTGAGTATCCTCGCAATCCCGTCGTCCCTCCCATCTCTTATTTCCAAAGGAATCCACGAAACACCTTTCTTTTCGGTTCTTCATTTCATCGAACCTCGCGATACTTCGTTATCACTTCGTTGACTAAATTTTCTTTGTTTCGGTCACCACAGTTGCGACTCGCCCGGGGTGGGAAAAGGGTAAATATTTCAGTATCAGCTGTGTGCGTGTTTCTTTGCGTTTACTGAGTTACTTTGTTTGGGTTTTCTTACTACTTGTTTTGTTGATACTTGCGTTGATCATCTTTTCGCTTTATTTGCTAACTTACCTTGCTCCTTCACCCTGCCAGAATCATCGTTTAACGGTGATTACCGTGACGAGGATTGGATCCAGTTATTGAGCTCGCCATACATTGGACTCTGACTTCCTTTCAGATCTCAAGATATTCCGAAAGTCAGCCATTTGAATGAATATTCGCTTAAACTACTTTCCCTTTGCAGTTTCCCCAAAACGGTTGCGCCATTACCGTGAAACTTTCGATTTATGAAAACACGGCTGCGGAAAGATATTTTTTTACATTGAACGAACGAGTGGATACAAGTTTGACGCGGAAGGATATAAATTTAGAGAATTTTGTTTCTAGACTCTGCTAGATTGAGTTCTTCTTGATTGTCTTAATGAGCCTGGACAATGCTCGAAGTTCGTTTGGGTCGAAAAACAATAAAAGTTGAAGAGCAGAAGAGCCGTATCGACGCTTCGGCTGATTGCATTGAAGAGGAAAACCGTTTATGACGTCTAGTGAATTTTCGGATCAGGGCTTAATAATCAAATTTCACACCGCAAGCAATCGCGATCATCAACACGTACTTCGGCTAGTTTTCCATGCTCTAGGTGCTCTGATAAATCTTCCCGATTACTCCGTTCGCTCGACAGCTGAAAAACGCACTCCATGCACCCAAAACGAAAGTCGGTACTCTCTGCCAATTAATTAAGCATTGCTGATGAACGCATAAGAAATTGCACTTCGTCACGCTCCGTAATTAATGAGCTAACAGATCATTAAAGCTATATCGCTCCGAATTTATCAGCCGAGCTAGAGCACTATAATCGTAGATCGGATTCGCGGGAGCGAAAGTTCCGCAATGTGGAAAACGTTTATGAAGCACTTTGTATAATAGATTTACGCTTTGAGCAACTAATCCATAATAGAACCGTTTTGTAAAGAATTCGATCTATACGGGTCGAAATCGCCACTATCATTGCAGTGCTCTCTAATTCTTCAAATTGTAAATCTAACTTGAATTATAAATCTTGTAATGTCTAATTACGATAGCCTGCGTTAATTCAATTAAAAGTAATTAATTTGTCATTTAGAGTTACATATATTATCGTCCATAGTACATTTAACAATTACACACAACATAACATCCAGACAATTTTGACGGCACGTTTTCTACCGCAATTATCGAATTAACGAAAACTATTATTATATATATTATCAATAATATTATATTAAATGTTTATACTCAGTATCATATTCAGAAAATCTTAACAGCACATATTTAGTCGCAATTATCCGAGTGTAAGTAGAAGTAATCGATTTTGCGAAGATCGCGAAAATCAAGTAATCAATAGCGCACGCTCACATTCTTTTCGGAAAGCGATATACCGTTTCTTCGCGTCGATGTGTAATTTCTTGGGCTTTTTCCGACAGATGGGTGTGAAAGAGCAAACCGAGGGCTTGGAACGGGCCATAGATCACATGTGTCGGAAGACCCGAGATTTGCGCAGGCAGCTTCGCAAAGCCGTCGTCGACCACGTCTCGGATAGTTTCCTGGAGACGAGCGTGCCGCTGTTGGTTCTCATCGAGGCTGCGCGAAACGGGCGCGACAAGGAGGTCGAGGAGTACGCCCTCGTATTCACCGAACACGCGAATAAGCTTGTGGAGGTAGGAGATCCAAATTTTTGGTTCTAGAGATATCGAAAAGAATTAACCACTCGACTGTGCCATATAGGCAAAGCAACGATGACCGTCTGTCATTCCCTCTCAAATTCGGATGGCGTTTTTCTCCGTTTGACTTTGGGATTGTTCCCTAGGTGGCGAATTTGGTGTGCAGTATGTCTGGAAACGAGGATGGCGTTAAAATGGTGCGTTACGCGGCTGCCCAGATCGAGCATCTTTGTCCCCAAGTTATAAACGCGGCGCGTGTTCTCGCTGCGCGTCCACGCTCGAAAGTAGCCCAGGACAATATGGAGGTGTTTCGCCAAGCTTGGGAGAATCAAGTGCGCGTGTTGACCGAGGCCGTGGACGATATAACGACGATCGACGATTTCCTTGCCGTATCTGAGAATCACATACTCGAGGACGTCAACAAATGCGTGCTCGCGCTCCAGGAAGGTGACGCCGATACACTCGACAGAACCGCCGGCGCTATAAGAGGACGTTCCGCTCGCGTCTGCAACGTTGTACAAGCAGAAATGGACAATTACGAGCCCTGCATATACACCAAGAGAGTACTCGAAGCCGTGAAAGTTTTGCGGGATCAGGTGATGCCGAAATTCGCGCAAAGAGTCGAGGTGGCTGTCGACGCGTTGGGCAGCAATCCCTCGAAGGACGTTGATGAAAACGACTTCATAGACGCCTCGAGACTGGTGTACGACGGCGTGCGAGAAATCAGACGTGCAGTTCTCATGAATCGAGTTAGTATAATTGAGCGGCATTTTGCAAAACCGTTCCTTATTTTTTTAAGTCAATGTCCCTTTGTGCAAACGTGCTACTTTTATTTCTTTTACCTTGAAATCACACATGGACTTGAAAATTGACAGGCCGACGAAGATCTGGATCCGGAAGACGTGGAGCTCGACGAGCACTACACATTGGAGACGCGCAGCAAATCGAGCGCCCAAACGGGCGAACACGGAGTCGACGAATATCCGGAGATAAGCGGAATAACAACAGCCCGCGAAGCAATGAGAAAAATGCCCGAGGAGGACAAGCAAAAGATTCTCCAACAAGTGGAGTTCTTCAGAAGTGAAAAATTGAAGTTCGACAAAGAGGTGGCTAAGTGGGATGACGCTGGTAACGACATAATCGTTCTTGCCAAGCACATGTGCATGATAATGATGGAAATGACGGACTTTACGCGAGGTCGAGGACCCCTGAAGACCACGATGGACGTCATTACCGCGGCCAAAAAGATTTCCGAGGCCGGCACGAAATTGGACAAATTGACTCGGCAAATAGCCGATCAGTGTCCCGAGAGTTCAACGAAAAAGGATCTCCTCGCTTATCTCCAACGTATCGCCCTGTACTGTCATCAGATGAACATCACGAGCAAAGTCAAAGCAGACGTGCAGAACATCAGTGGCGAGCTCATCGTTTCCGGCCTTGACAGCGCAACCTCACTCATCCAAGCGGCCAAAAACTTGATGAACGCCGTTGTACTCACGGTCAAAGCATCGTACGTGGCCTCCACGAAATACCCACGACAATCAACCGTAACCGTGAGTGTCAATCCCTTATCTCGTCCAACCACCCCTGTTGACAAACGCGCTACCAGTCTTTTTTCTATTTTGTCATTTCACACTAATCGCTTCCATTTCATTTACGCGCGCGTTAACGCTTCCTGGATTTTGCAGTATGTGAGTATCATTGCTAGACCCTCGACCCGCTCGATGCTATTTTTACATGATTGCAGTATCGCATTAATCGCTCAAGGAATGATGTTTATCGGAGAATACCGGTTTTCTTGAAATACGCCTATTTACAGTTTCAAATACAGCTCGAGATCCTACGTATAAATTGAGAAAAAAAAACTATTTCTCTAAACGCTTTGGCGCAACTTTAATGCCAGTTTAAGGGAATGACGAACACGTTCCTAGCCACATCAAAATTTTTAAATCCAATTTCTCCCATTCTATTCACCATCTTTGAATAAAATTTATTTTGTGTATGCAGGACGCTTGCTCTCAGAGGAACATACTCGGCATTTACCAAAATTTTGAAAAAGATTTTGCAGATAGTGGTTACCATAGAAAAAATTTCGAGCTACGATCCATGGTATTGCACTTTCACAAATTTCCCGAACATAAACCTCTGAAGCAGTCAAAAGTACACATGTTGAGCTTTGTTCAATCTATTTTTATGAAGAAATGACGGAGAATTTGGTTTTCGACATTTTTCACATAAAAGTGACAAAAGTGTACCACCAAAAATATACCGTAAGCTGCAGCAGGGAAAAACGTCAAAAAAAAATTCTAGAAAAGCTTTTTTGCATTTTCCCACTCTAATTTTGTACTTTCGGCAAAAACTCGGGCATATTCGTGATCAGCAGGTAATTTCCGATTAAATACACCCTTTTAAGAGTTCAAAAACGAAAAAAAAAATTTTCGGCCTCCCCCGGCCACTTTTCCGGAATCTTGAAAATCACGAAATTTCAAAAGGTCTTAGGGTGAGTTCATTATATGCTATGGGGATTCAATGAGTGTGTTTGGAAAAGGATTTTGCCTAACTTAAATAATGGCGTTGGATTCGTATCGATATCTCGTATAGTTTTCCCGGAAAGTCCACTGGAAAAATGGCAAAAAAAGAGGCAAAGGGGTATGTATGGAAAAATTTGGAAAAATCGATGGTCCGACTTTAAAATTCTGCCAAAAATCGAAAAATCACCG
>JAPYZI010002487.1:0-23125 GCA_030523105.1 Ophioninae sp. A BG-2022a | reverse complement strand
AAAAAAAAAAAAAAAAAAAAAAAAAAAAAAAAAAAAAAAAAAAAAAAAAAAAAAAAAAAAAAAAAAAAAAAAAAAAAAAAAAAAAAAAAAAAAAACTTAAACGTCTGTCCTTCTTTTTTGCCACAATAAAAAAAAATGGCCAAAAAACAGTTAAGCAGACAAAAAAAATACTTTTCATACAAACCACTAATAATAAAAAACATCATTAAAAAAAAAAAAAAAACAATTAAAATAAATAAAAATATGATTGCATATTTATTTTACAAGTAAAGTGTACATTTTTATTAACGATCATTTCGTGATATTTGTGATGACGAATTTTCAAGGACATTTAATATTCCACGTTATAAATTATTCATGACTGTAAAAGTTCATGGGATCGATATAAAAAATTCTATTAAAAATAAAATAAATCGACGATGGTTGATTTTGTCGTATTAAAAATTTGAAAATAATGAAAATACTCAAAAATCAATTTCATTTTCAATAATTCGATTTTTAATAGAGGAAAATTCGTAACGATTATTTTATTTTGCAAAATTTTTGAAAATATTTGTTAGCACGATTGAATTTTTAAATTTTCTTTTCTGTCGAACAATATAATATCACTGTTTCATATCGCCCCTTCCGGAATTCTTGTTATCGTTCTATCAAAGTATTTATCGCATACAATATTGATGGAAAAATTTGTAGAGTCGAAACCTTGAAAAGTCTTGTTTCGAATCCGTGTGTAAACTACTCTATACTTGAGTGGTAATCCGTACAGAAAATCTATTTATTTTCGAAATTTCAGAATTCAACGTTCCCGTTTATCTGATGAAATTCTTGCTTCTCTGGTAACGATAGCGAACGAATTGATTATAAATTTATTTGTGATTGTATATTTAGCTGTATTTATTTATGATTGTATATTTAACTTCGTTACGAAAAATACAAATATTTTTACGAAAACCAAAAAAGCATTGTTTATTTTTTTAAATTTATTCTCCGTCAAATTTTATTCGAGATGAAATTTGATTTTTCATTGAATTTTAATTTAGATCACATTTTATTTCAAATGACTTTTGATGTTTTATGGATTTTTTAATAGACCGAATATTTTCTTATTTCGTAATTGAATATTATTACTTTTTTTAAAATCGAATTTTGTTTTAGTTCAAATTTGATTTTAGATTTAATTGATTTTTTATCCAATTTTGTTTTAGATCAAATTTGATTTTTCATCCAATTTTATTTTAGATTAAATTTGATCCTTCATCGATATTTTTACCGACAAAATTTGATTTTTCAGTTAATTGTATTTTAAATAAAATTCAATTTTTCATCGAATTTTGTTTCACATCAAATTTGTTTTTTTCATAAAATTTAATTTTCCATCAAATTTGATATATAATCGAATATAATTTTAAATCAAATATGAATTTCCATTGAATTTTATTTAAAAGCGAATTTTATGTTCGATCGTATTAAATTTCATAATAAATATTTCCTCGACAAATATTTTCTCGTTTCATAATTGAATGTTATAACTTTTGAAAATGGAATATTGCACTCGATCGATAAAATCGAAAAAAAAAAGACGAAAGACGAAAAAAAAAAATCTAAATATTCGGAATTGATGACTGTACAACGGAAGAATGCACATGTAGCGATACGAAGAATTTGCGGACATAAATGTCACGAGTAAATAGAATGGGACTTGAAGAATTGAATGCCGGCTCGAATGGGATATTGCGCTCTCGTTACGAGAGGTAACAGGATGTAACGAAGCCTTGAAAAACTTGAGGAGGAATCAACGACCGATTTCCTTTTTTTTTTTATTTTTTTTTAAATTTTTTTTTCACGTCGTTGAAAATAATTGAAATACGTTTGGTTATACGAGGAGAAAAGCCGGCCAGTAATTCAATTCGTCGACGCTTATCACTTTGCGAGCAATCGAAACGATTATTTGTCGTTCAAATTCCACAAGCGCGATAAGCCCTATACTTAGTCAATTGCCGAATCGATATTAATAAGATTTTTCGATGACGATTCGCGTTGACCTCATCGTTAAAACTCGGGGGATAAAACAGTTTTATTTTCGGTGATTTTCTCAAAGCAAAAAAAAAATATTTTTTAATAAATAAATAATAAAAATTGATTTATAACAATTATAAATAACGATAAACAATTTTATCGTAGATAAAAAAAAATCACTAGTTTTTTGTTCGTTTGAATTTTTATTTTGAAAATCGAAATCGATAATATTGAAATTTAATCCAATAGGAAAGTATATTTTTTTTAAATATGAAGCCCAACAATTGTATTGTAATTATTATAAATAATGGTAAAACATTTTTTAATAAATAAAAATCTCGCTCGTTTTTTGGTTAGTTTGAATTTCAATTTTGAAACTCTAAACTCGATCAATCATTTTGAAATTTAAAACAATTGGGAAATATATATTTTTTTTAAATAAAGAACATCAATTTTATTATAAAAATTATAAATAACGATAAACAATTTTTTCGTAAATAAAAAAAACTCACTATTTTCTTATTCGTTTGAATTTTTATGTTAAAACTCGAAAATGATAATTAATATTGAAATTTCATCCAAAAATCCAATGAGCGTGAATTTCAATAAATTCTAATAAATGTTGATAATAAAAATAAATTAATAAATTTAAATAATCAAGTAAATAATTTTTATAAATATTGGCAAAAAAATTTGACGAATTCTTATTCAATGATGTTTATTTATTTATTTATTTTTTACAAATTTCAACATGACATAAAAAAAAGGTATTAAATATCTTTGTTTATCACGTGCTACTGTTTCTCGGATGCTGCTAATTCATAATGTACCGATAAGGAAAAAGACACTTGTGCGCTCGAGCAATTGCGAGAAACTGAGTTGACGAAATACGAGCTCGTGCTCGTGCAGGAGTCATAGACATTCGAAGTTGGTACATCCGATGTATATACGTGTGCAATTCCGGGCTTCATAGCCAAGACACAAAGGTACATTTGCCTAATACATTGGACGTTTGCCTAAAATTCATGCAAAAGAATTTATTCCAAAATTCATTATTTATATTTAATTACGAATTTTCCATCAATAATATTAAATATAATTCAATCCATAATTAATTATATAAAAATAAAATTGAACAAAAATAATATAAATTTTTATCCATAATTATTTTTATTTTTAACAATTATAATTTTTTAAAATAATAATAATTATTATTATTATTTATATTTATTATTATTATTGTTGAAAATAATGAATTAATTATTTTTTAAATTATTATTATTATTATTATTATTATTATTATTATTATTAGATATATATAAAAACAATAATATATTAAATTAAAAAAAGAATATTTATTGCATACATAATTCGCGGGCACGCGAGGAATTTCTTTGAAGTACAAACGCGCATGCGCACACATAATTATTTAATTACCCATTTACACGACACAGAGCTGCAAAAAAAAAGTAATTTACTGATGCAGGAACTCAAGATGAGTGTCAACGATAATAGAAGTGCGTACAGCCGGAGAACGTGTGTTTCTTCGAGATTCAAATGTGATACGAAGCTTCGCGAATAAACGCTCGAAGTTAACATCATTGGAACGTTGATAGGTAGTCAACGAGATTTTAAAATGACAGTTCACTTTGCTCTGCAACTGGTGAATTACTTTATTTTTCCATGATCGATCGAAGTTTCTACGAGACGAGAGGTCTGTAATTTTCTAGTGGATTTTGACAATCTTTTTTTTTTTAATTCTGAAACGTTCTAGGAAGTTCTGAAATATTCTAGATAGCACTGAAACATATTTGAAAGTTCTAAAACATTTTCGGAATTTCGGAAATATTCCTAGAAGGTACTGAAACATTTCCGAAAGTTCCGAAACATTTTAGACGCTTCTCAAATATTCTAGAAGGTACTGAAACATTTTAGGCAGTCCTGAAACATTTTAGAACGTCCTGAAACAGTCGAGAAGGCTCTGAAACATTCTGAAAAGTTTTTTTGAAACGTTCGCGAAACATCTGAAACATTCTAGAAAGTTCTGAAACTCTCGAAAAAACTTCTGTAACATTCTCGAGAGTTCTGAAACCATTCTAGAATAGTTCTGAAATCATTCTATAAAGTTCCGAAACTCTCGAAAAAAACTTCTGAAACATTCTGCAGAGTTCTGAAACATTCTACAAACATCCGAAACACTCTGAAAAGTTCTGAGACATTCTAAAAAGTTCTCGAACGTTCTATAAACTTCGGCAACATTCGTAATCCTTTTGGACAATTCTGGAAATACGTGAAATACTTCTAAAAACGTCTAAAGGAATTCTAAAACGTGACTTCTAAAAACGTGATTTTTTTGGAACAGCATTCTGGAAAAACTGGAACTTTTTCAATAAAGAATTATTGGCCGAAAATTCAAGGTGGTGGATAATTTTTTATGGAAAAAAAAATTACAAAAAATGCCTGCACTTGTACAAATATATATATATATATATAAATATATTGATTACAAAGTGCCGAGTATTACAAGGGACTCGGTACAAAGCCATTGTTCAACGGTACTCTAATGAAAGTGTCGATTCGAGAAATTTATCAGTATTGAAAATGGCACGTACCTCCCTCGGCAATGGGGCTCTCGGAACACTTACTAACTTGTTATTTATGGCAGCCGACAGGAAGTGACGTTACGTTTACTCAAAAGGAGCAAAAAGATAAGCCATTGTCGATCGCCGATGCCAATATGTAAAACACTCATTTTCACGAGTGATCATTCGTTTCGAAAGTAAATATACGAGCTGAGATATTTTAGAATGCACTCGTTCTAATTTTAATCCTTGTAAAGCAACTTGTTCTCCATTAGCGAGGAACATCGGCTACTGCACCGCTCTTTTCATCACCGCCAATAAAATTCTATGTATAGGAACTGTTTTCACCCCTTAAGAGGTTAGGCTCTAAAGAATTACACGAAAATCAGATTTTATAAAAATAATCAATAAATACAGAAATTCATTGATTAGTACGAATTTATAATGACTGAAAAAAAGGTTTGGAGCATTTCTAGAAATTTACTTAAAATGCATTCTAAACGTTTTTTTATTTTGACGAAAAAACTGGTCCGAACATTTTTTTTTTTTTACTAGAATACATTTTTTCTCATAATTATTTTTTTGACGGAAATTTTTTTTTTTTTATTGGAACACTTTTTATCCCGAAACATTTTTCATTCTAGGGATAAATATTCTTCAAAAAAATGTCTTTTACATTCGTTCGTATGTTCTAAAAATTTACTTAATAATGCATTCAAAACGTTTTTTTTTACGAACAAACATTGCTGAGCCAAAACTTTTTTTTTTTTACTAGAATAAATTTTCTCCTAATATATTTTCTCTCATTTTTATTTCCAGAAAATATTTCTTTTCAATTAGATCGATTTTTCTGCCCAGTTTTTTTTTTTTTTTTTTTTACTAGAAACAAAAAATCGATCGTAATTTTTTTTTTTCGGTTAAAATTGAAACGTCGATGAGAAAAGTAATTTTGAAAATTTGTAAAGTTAAGTCGATATTGGAAGTGTCGTTAAATGAAAGTTAAATGAAATTTAAATGAACAATTCGATCGATAGAGAATGATGAAATAAAAAAAATCATAGAATTGATGAAAAATAATCAATTGATCAAAAAAATCAACAATGGCTTTTTGCTTTGTCAAAATTAGGCTCAAGTATGACAAATCGGAGTTTTATTGAAAGCCACGACGATGACGTATCGCAGACGAAATGATTTTGACAATAATCGTTTTATTGGGTTCTCGTCGAACGTGGACGTAAAGAAGAATCGGCGGATCGCCAAAGTTGAGGCAAATGGGAATAATGCATTCACTGTCGATAAAAACTGGCGTTGCAGCCTTCGCGGTCAGTATTCATAAGTGAGGAGAGACAGAAGCTCGCCTATTCGTTGGACGCACTTGAAGGCTTGGTTAGATAATCGTTTGGCTCTGCTCCCGAAGTGTTACACGGTTGAAATACATTTGACGTAAAAAGAGCGCCTGAAACTTCAAGCCTGAATACTTGAAAGGCTATAAATTACACAATTTTCTAGCAATTTACGTATCGTTGATTCTTAGCCCAAACGAATTATCAAAAATCTTCTTTGTTTTTTATACTCGAGAATTTCGAAGTTCATTTTTTCTATCATTTTCAATAAAACCCAAACAAACTCAAACAAACCCGAACAAATAAAAAGATCAATTTTTCAAAAAAGTATCGTATATTTTAATTTTAAAGTCTTTCGTTCGAATTCCCGAACAAAATTAAACAAACCCAAACGAACCTAAACAAACCCAAACAAAATTTTATAGCCTTTTACATTTCGTTGATTCTAACCCAAACGAGTTATCAAAAATCATCATTTTCTTTGCTTTTTATACTCGAGAATTTCGTATTTCGTTCGAATTCTCAAACAAACCCAAACAAACCTAAACAAACCCAAATAAACCTTAAAAACCCAAACAAACCTGAACAAACCCAAACAAAAATTTATAGCCTTTTACATTTCGTTGATTCTAGCCCAAACGAGTTATCAAAAATCATCATTTTCTTTGCTTTTTATACTCGAGAATTTCGGATTTCGTTCGAATTTCCAAACAAACCCAAACAAACCTAAACAAACCCAAATAAACCTAAACAAACCCAAACAAACCCAAGTAAACCCAAACAAACCCAAACAAACCCAAACAAACCGAAACAAAATTTCATAGCCTTTTACATTTCGTTGATTCTAGCCCAAACGAATAATCAAAAATCATCATTTTCTTTGTTTTTCACCCTCGAAAATTTCAAAGTCCATTTTTCCATGATTTTTAAATAAAAAAATGCATTAAAAAACAAAAGTATCGTATATATCGAAGCAGAGTCTTCTTTCGTTCGAATCTCAATAAACGTTCCATTTTCCTGAAGATACTAATTATCTCGCGAAAACAGGGAGCGAGAAAACGTCGATAAGGGAGTCTCGAGGGGGAAATTAAAGCTGATAAGAGGACATTGATGACGACAATTGGAGAGAGAGAAAAAAAAAAACAAGATTGCTTCATTGTATTAATCGAGCAATTGTTTCAAGAACGTCGTTCGACTAGATCAACGAGATAAAGTCCAGACGTTTGACAGAAGGCATAAATATTTGCTTTTCTAGGTTAGGTGGCTCAGAAAAGTGAATTTTCGAGAGCGATCCATCGGAGCTTTCGAAAAACAATAAATAAATATAAATCCTCAGGAATTTTCGAAATACAATGTTTACAACTGTAAACACAATTTTCAATCTCGTTCGTCAAAAGCGTGGGTTCCGTCATACGCGAACAATTTTCAACATTCGCAATTATAGCCGAATCACTTGCCTGTTATTCTTGACGCTTTCAATATTCCATTAAACATGCAAACCCTCTGAGTCACCCAACAAAAATAATATCCGTACTCACTTCTCGCCGAGACTCATTTTCCGCTCGTATGAAAAATTATTCGTACGATTGACAGGAGTACTCACACTTATGCTCCGATACCAATTATTCCTTTTTTCGTTATTCGCGAATTTTCGTTTTGTTTTTTCCATTTTTTATTTATTTTTATTTATTATTTATTTTTTTATTTTTTTATTTATTTTTATTTATTATTTATTTTTGTATTTTTTTATTTATTTTTATTTATTATTTATTTTTTTATTTATTTTTATTTATTTTGTTATTTATGAATATTAATTATATTATATTATTATTACTTTATATATTATATTATTCATCTATATTTTGTAGGTTATTATTTATCGCCATACTTACAATAATTTATATATTTTTATGAATATATATATATATGTATATATATATATGTATTTATTGTAATTTTAATAATAATAATAATAATAATATAATAATTGTGTAGATAAACGATTAAATATGACACAACTTTTAATATAATAATATACGTTATATTAGTTAAAATTATGACAGCAAATAATTGTTTTTAAGATTAATCGAGGTGAGGTAAAAAAAAGAAATGGAAAGTTTTTGGCAATGCTCTCCCATTTTGACACATTCTTGGACGTACGTTTTCTGAATGACAAAGCTCGATATTTTCAACTTGACGCAACTCGTACTAAAATACCAAATATTCGGTCAAAAGTTTAGATCATCAGTCGGAATATAGGAAAAAAATAGTTTGGGGAGAACAGCTTTTCGACTAAAGACAAAATTTGGAAAGAGAATCTTTTATACTGAAACAAATATGTCTGGATCCGTAATTTTTTGTAGTTAAAAAAAATGTTTGGGGGAGTAATAATTTCAGGTAAAAAAATTGTTTGGGTCAGCAATAATTTCTGGTAAAAAAAATCGTTCAAGTCAGCAATTTTTTCTAGTAAAAAAAAAATGGTTGTATCATCAATAATTTCTCGTAAAAAAAAATCGTTTGGGTCAGCAATAATTTCTAATTTTAAAAAATCGTTCAGGCCAGCAATTTTTTCTACCAAAAAATGGTAGGACCATCAATAATATCTCGTAAAAAAAAAAAATCGTTTGGGTCATCACTAATTTCTAGTAAAAAAAAAGTCGTTCGGGCCAACAATTTTTTCTACTAAAAAAAATGTTTGGGTCAGCGATAATTTTTCATACAAAAAAGTAAAAAAAAAAAACAGTTTTAAAATGCATTTCTAGATACATTTTTAGGAATCCTCGTCGACGTTTCGTCTCGTTTGTATTTTTGACGGGATTTCGAAAATACACGCGATTACGAAAATTTTCGAAGAATGATGATCCGCGAAGAGAAGGGTCTCCATTGTGCAATTAAAATCTAAGAAATTCCGTTGGCACCGAAAACTCAAGGGATCTCCGAAGCCACTCAAGAGTGCTAAAAAAACTTGTGAATCAAGCTAGATCGAGATGCAGGGGGAGGGGGAGGGGGAAGGGGGGGGGGAGGAACTCTCGAAATGATTTTCTGAGTCAGAGTTGTAGGGCAAACGCGTAAATCGCGTTGAGTCTCTGTTATAAAAAAAGAGCGGCTACCCACTTACCGGTCATGAAACTAAATATGGGTCAAGAACGGTTTATTACGGTCTAATCGGCTGGTTGACTTTGATAGGCAGCTGCTTAATTTTCCCGCGCCCTCAAAACGTTCGCCGATTCTAAAAACACGGGCTGCTTTACTCGTTCGATTTGTGTAAAATTACGTGTATGATCGATCACTCGATTATGTACGTACCGAAATATGAATTACGAGCCAAAATTAAATCGCGCTCCATTTACCGAAATATCTCGTGATTTCGTGAACAATTTCCCAAATATATTTCATTTTATTATTCTTTGTAATAAATCATAATTTATATTTTTGTTAATAAAAATGAATGTAATATTGATTAATTAATATATAATTAATAATCAATTGATTCAATATTTATTAACTAATATGATATTATTTTTATATTTATTTATTTATGAAATTATTTTTATATTTATTGTTTATATTAATTTAATCTTAATTAATATTTCATGAATCTTAAATTATTGAAGAAACATTCAGAAAAATACAAATATAGAAATAACTAAAAAATTCTACGTAATTGATAACTATAAGTGAAATTTTTATAACTAAAGATTGTTATTTATAATTGGTTAATTTTTTGTTATATTTTTGGTTGGAGTTATTAGTTTATTTTAATTATTCATTAATAATATATCTTGTTATTCATCGATATTGTTATTAGATTCGCCTCTGTTCGATAATTATTATATTAATAAATAATAATTATTGAAAAAAATATAGAATTCAATTTAAAATAATACATTTTGAATAAATGAAACGTAAATAATTGAATTTTTCATTCTATCCCGTTGGAATACAATTTTTTATATTTCTTCGAAATTAAAAATAACTATTTTTAAACGAATGATTATTATTGTAAAAAGTAAATTTGCAAAATTAAATCGTCGGTTTCTTTATGTTAAATATCTAAAAAAAAAAAAAATAAAAATAAAAATGTTCATTTTTTCGACCCCCTTAAAGCACAATCGATGTTCCAGTCTAGTAAATACCATTAATATTGTAATACATCGAGCACATCGGAAGATAGGTTATGATTGAGGGTACACTCGAGTGATTTTAGCCTAAATTTAAATTTGCAATGTAAAATTACGAGTTTACGTTGCATCCTTGGGCGAAATGATCAACGATCCGTGCAACAAAAAAAAAAAGAATAAAAAAATTTGTTTAACTTTTTAAATCGTACAGTCCAAAAATCAAAATTTTCCAAAACGACAACATTCAAGTCAAAAGTAAACGTTTTTCTTCTATTTTTTTTAAATATGTTTCAGAATGTGGGTGAAATTGTGTTTAGAATTTTCCAAAACGACAATGTTCAAGTCAAAAGTAAAAGTTTTTCTTCTATTTTTATTTTTTTTTTATATTTTTCAGAATGTGGGTGAAATTGTGTTTAGGGATTGGCCTGCTTGGATTTTTTCATTTAATAACGACTAGTGAGGCAATACCAAATTATTCGGGATTGCCACTTGGTCCATATTGCGCTGGACGATACACGGGTGGTCAATGCTGTTCGGGACGACAGGACGACTGCAGCGCTCCTATTTTAACGACTACCTGCTATTGCGACGATTTTTGCAATCGCACTCGCGAGGAAGATTGCTGTCCTGATTATTGGTCTCACTGCCGAGGAATTACGTTTCCCGACCCGCCCGAAACATTCAGACGTAATTTCCTATTATTATTATTATTATTATTATTATTTATTCTCGCTGGAAATATTAAAAAATTACTTTTTTGTAAAAAAGATAATGAAAAATCTTTTTTTTTTTTTTAAGAATGTTTCTTCCGAGGAAAATACTACAATCATGGACAAACATTCAAGCTAAACTGCAACACTTGGTAAGCACGAATCAACGTGGTAAAATTATTAAAAAAAAAAATAAATCAGTTTAGTATTTTTCGAATTTTTAGAGAAATGTATTTGTTTGTTTTTTTTTTTTTTTTCATTGATTTTTCAAAAATAATACCGATCGACGTTATTCAATAAAAAGGAATTTTCGAAACAAATATTTTGAGAAAGAACATTTTTGGCTATTTTTTTTTTGTTTTTTAACAAGGATTATTTTTTCTAGCAAATGTTCGTCCCTCGGTGCACGCGCCGAAGTGCTCTGCGAAGAGAATCGTTGCCTCGTCGAGCCAGACTTACTCGAAGAACTCCAATTACAAAATTACGAGCTCGGATGGTCGTCCGGTAATCAATCGAAATTCTGGGGGAGAACTCTCGAGGATGGTGTTTACTTGAGACTCGGAACTCTCAGTCCCGCAAAAACTGTAAGTCGAGAAAATATTTGAACTTTACGTGATACGAAATAAATGAAAAATTGGGTTTACAGTCTGTTTGACAAAAGCGTGTACGCTTAGATTTCTCGTTAAAAATCGTTGGGAGCTCAATTCGAAGACGAGTGTAATCAGGAATGCTTTTTAAAAGATGCAATATTTCTGTATTCATAATTTATCGATATTTACTTCGAAGTAGTTTTCAATTTTCGTCGTACACGATCTTACCAAACACATCGAAACTCGCGAGCGTGCTCACTCGAAATTTGTCTACACTGGACTTTTGCAAAAAAAAAAAACAATGCATAAATACGGTAGATTCTTATGCAGCAAAAATACACTGCGAAGGGAATAAATATTTGTCCGGAACTTTGACCTCGCGCGGTTTATTCATCGGACTCACCCCCTCCAGATAACCACTTGTTCCGCATACTGCACTCATTAAGTTCAATCGCGCTTTGATACACATTGAGAAAAGCTATAAACGCGACGTTGATGTCATCGTCTCAAAATCCCAATCCGTTTTTGTTTCAACCCTGCAAATACGAAAAAGTGATCAGTATCAGAATTGAGATTGATGGAAAAATCATTGATTATTGTAACATTGATTTTGAAGGTTTGAAAAATTGTAAAACGGAAATGAACGATTGATTGATCGAGCTAATGAGCTTGTTTGGGTTTGTTTGGTCCAATCTTCATTCCTCTTCAGTTTGTTTGGGTTAGTAAATCCAATTGCTCGGATTGATCAATCCGACGACTCGTAATCTTTTCGTTTCTTCCAATCTTCGTTTCCCTCCAGAGTTTGATTCCTCATATTCACGTTTGCTGAAAAATACAAATATCATTATTTATTCGTACAGGTTTATCGAATGAATCCGGTACGACGGATTTACAATCCTGACGCTTTGCCGAGAGAATTTGACTCGAGAAAAGTATGGCCTCGATTTATATCAGACGTTCGTGATCAAGGATGGTGCGGAGCATCCTGGGCGCTGTCCACTGTCGATGTTGCTACTGATAGATACGCTATTATGAGCAAGGGAACTGAAACTGTCGAGTTAAGCGCCCAACA
Source organism: Ophioninae sp. A BG-2022a (assembly GCA_030523105.1). Classification (NCBI taxonomy): domain Eukaryota; kingdom Metazoa; phylum Arthropoda; class Insecta; order Hymenoptera; family Ichneumonidae; species Ophioninae sp. A BG-2022a. The sequence continues at coordinate 10,691 of JAPYZI010002487.1, read as the reverse complement.
TTTGTTGTCATGCAACAAACGTGGCCAACAAGGCTGCAAAGGTGGCTATCTTGACAGGGCGTGGATGTACTTGAGAAAGTTTGGGTAAATATCAGCCACTTTTTAATTATTTAATTAATTAAAATCCGATATTTTTTAACTGTTCTAATTAACGGATTAAATAAATCAATAAAATCGTAATTCCAAAAAAAAAACTGACGTTTTTCAACCAATGATCATCAGATTGGTGGACGAAGACTGCTATCCATGGGTCGGAAAACCGGAAACGTGTCGACTCCGCCGGAAGAGTACTCTTCAAACAGCACACTGTAGAAATCCTCCTAATCCGCTTAGAACGGAATTGTACAAAGTAGGTCCGGCTTATCGTCTCGGCAATGAAACTGACATCATGCAAGAAATCCTCACGTCCGGTCCTGTTCAAGGTACGTTCGAGACTAATCGATAATTATTGATCTTGAATTATTCACGGAGAACGAGATGACGATCGTGTTGAATCGCGATTAAACGCTTTCCCCTGATCACGTGATATCCTCTTTCCGCAGCCACCATTAAAGTCTATCAAGATTTCTTCGTTTACGAGTCTGGAATTTACAAGCACTCGAAAATCGTCGAGAAATATCGTACCGGATATCATTCCGTTCGTATCGTCGGATGGGGCGAGGAACAAATAAGTAATGGACTTCCGGAGAAATACTGGGTAAAAAAAACAGAATCAATTATTTTCATTATCAAAAAATTCTTTTTCCTTTTCAATTTAATATATCGAAATTCAAATATTAATATTTTATTCGAATCGAACTTTACGGGAAAATGATTTGTTTCCCTCCCAACTTTTGTGGGAAAACTTTTTATATTCCAAAGTTTCTTGTCAAAAAAAATTAATCACGATTTTTTTGTATATTTAAAAAATTAAAAAATTGATATAAATTGAAAAAATACGATTTTATTTAATTCCGGTTAACTCGAATAAAATAGGTTTGATAAAAACAAAATTAGCTTCAGTTAATTTGATTACACGAAATTACATTTAATTATATATTTAAATATAAGGGTTGTAAAAATACGTTTTAACGAAATGTTTTTTTTTAATCATTATTTATTATTATTATTATTGAGTGATTTTTTTTATTCATTTCAGATTGTGGCGAACTCTTGGGGTTCGGATTGGGGAGAGAATGGTTTCTTCAGGATCGAGAAAGGAACGAACCAATGTGAAATCGAGACTTACGTTCTTGCCGTTTGGGCAAAAACGATATAACCAAAGTTAGAGCGTTAAAATGTTGGAGGCCGCGCGTCACAGGTCCGGTTGATAAAAATCGTACTTCCAAGTTCTCGCTGAAACGGATAATATTTTCAAGAGACGTGGAGTCTCTCTTCTTTTGTTTTGTTCATCTTGAAAAATCAACCGGAAATCCGTTGGTATCAAATCAGTCAATTTCTCCAGCAATGACGACCACTCGGCAGATGTGACGCTTGACCTTGAACGATGTAACATTGAAATTACGAAAGCATTTATTTGAATCTCTGCCGATTCGCAACTGTTGACCGCTTGAACGAACGTATCCCCGCACTGCGAAAAGTTGCAGTGAAAAATAAGAACAGAAGAAAAGACGAAAAAAAAAAAAATATAAGAAAAAAACGAAACGGTCAGACAAGCGCGTTGAAAAAAAAAAAACTCCGTAGTGTGTTCCGGTGGACGTTGATACTGCTTGATGTAACGTAATATTACGTTACATAGTTATTCGATGGCGCTGCTTCGCTGATCTCGAAACTCCTTTTTTTGTTTCGTAAATTTAAATATATATTTTTTTTTGTTAAAATGGAAAAACTCGAGAAAATGGCAAATCAGTTTTTTTTTTAATTTTTAAAACTCAAAAATCATTCAATAAAAAATATTAAATCGAATATTTATATTATATATTTGAAAAAAATATATATTCATCATTTAAAAAAACAATTGTATTCGGTTTTACTCGAAAAAAAAAGATTTTTAAATTAACGTAGTTAATGGAAAATAAATTTCAAAAATGTATTAAAATTTCTTGCGTATATTTGGGAAAACGGAATTTCATCGAAAATACGTAAATTGCCACGAGTTTGTTGTTTTATAATGCACCGAAATTTACCGCGTTCACGGAGAATCGAGATCAGCTGCGCCGAATAATAATTTCTATTTGGAATTACATGTGTACATGTCGGTGTGTATGTTTGTGTGTTTGTGTGTGTGATCGCGCGCGGTAATAGATACTGTAACGAAATACGTTGTAAGATGTAAAACGTCGACGAGGATACCTCGGACTGTTTAAAAAAAAATCCATTATTTCGGATATTTCAATTTACGATTAAAATACGATACGGCGCAAAGATCCGACGGATCGATCTTACGATAAATTTTGTTATTTCAGTCAAAGTATATTGTATTAATTGAATATAATCGAATTGAACGACAATAAAAATCGAAATCGAACAACAATCGAAAAAACTTCATTCGCAAGAATTTTTTCAATTTTCTTATGACCCGGAAAAATTTATTTCGGTGTGAAAATGTATTTTTCTAATAAAATAAAAAAAGTTTCAAACAAAGAATATTTTGGTAAGTATAAAAACTTTTTTTTAAATATTGTAAATTTAAAAAAACGAATTGAAAAATATTTTTTTAAGCAAAAAACAAAATATTTTTTAAAGTAAACAAAATTTGTTAAAATATGTTTTCAAGTATAAAAAAATCGATAATTGATTTCACCCCTATACTCAAGCTTTTCTTTGCGCAAGAATTCGAAGAATTTCGGTAAACGTTCCAAAAGTGCCGCACAAACGAGAATCATTAATTCCAATGATTCTTCGTTTCATTGGCAAACGAGGATCGAAAAAGTACGATATAAAATTGACATTTTTTTAGAAGCCATTTATTTCTCGGAGTTTCCATCCCATCAGTGATGCACATCGATGTATCAATAAAACGAGACGTATCACCTTGTATAAAATGACCGGTGTCGAATAACTTATCGTTTTCTTCGGAGCGAGAGGGAATTTCTCCTGAGCCAAGCCGCCTTTCGGGATCCGCCGATGGTCTGCGAGTAACGATGTCCTTTGCCCAAGCCGCGAGAACTTCTGCCGGCCGAAGTTTTGCCGCGGAGCTCGCGATGCTTGTGAACCGCGTTGCACAGCCAGTTGACCTTCGGGTCGTTACGGATCGCCTGAAATATCATTCAATGTGGTCATTTATCGATCATAAACCCAAACAACCCCACAAAATAATCTCCAGAATTAAATATCTCGAAAATTGTTGAAAGGCGTCAAAAATCCTTCCCGATTTTCTCAACATATTAAAAGATCAGTATGCGCAAAATTTCAGCTCGATCAAAGGTGGGATTTCGTGGTTAACCACAAACGATAAATCGAAGACTCGAAAACAGGATGATCATATTAGCGGTGACAAATGCTTTAGAAGTTAAGTGTTGATCAACGTATCTCACCTTGTGTGCAGGATCGACGAGAATGACCTCGTAATATTTGTACGAGGAATCCTGAGCCACCCAGTAGCTGTTCAGAACTCTCAACCCACCGCAGCGACGGCCAACGCGCTCCTGCGACAAATACGTTACTTCGTTAAAATAATTTATAAAAAAGATTCTTTTCTTTTTCTTTTCCATAATTGAATAATCGTTATCAGACATCCAAGGAAGTTAAGTAGATAAATTCATCAAGTCTCTTATGATTCCTGGTTATCATCATTGAACGATCGATTCAGAGTATAAAACGTTCTTTCATAATTTCTGTTTTTACCTCAGCGACGGACTGTAATTTTCTGGTTGGTTTGAGCTGATTGATTCCGTGGCTCTTGGGTTTTCCGTAAGTCGCTCCCTTCGGCACTGGACGTTTGCGCCCTCCGCGACGTACACGAATTCTGAAGATGACAAAGCCTGCAATTTGACACAGGCGACCGCAGTTTTAGATCTGTATGCTTGCCGAATTACTCATTCTTTGTGGTATTTTTGGTTAGATCAGACGGTACGTATCTCCATTGTTTTCGTAAGAGTGGTGCATGTACAGTTCATCACGAAGAACAAAAATCCTTATTTTTCAGAACAAGCGGAAGCTTGATAATTACTGATTTTTTTACTTTACTGGATATCAAATGTTTAGCAGAAAATAAGACTTTTAGGTTATGTTAGCGTCTAACGAAAACGTGCACAGCGACACGTTTTCTTGAAAACCGTCAGAGGATGGACTTGAACGTGAAATGGTAGGAACCACAAAAAATATATTTATCAGATGGCAGGTATTAATAACGAATGCGGGCGAACAATTAAAAACGTTTTCTGCCAAATAGATCGCGAATTTTTTTTTTTAAGGTTATGAAGCGTGAATTGGTAAAAGAATTATTGGATGAACCTTGCTTGGCCTTGTATCCTAAACGGCGGGCTTTATCAGGGCGGGAAGGTCTGGGAGCCCGGTGCATTTTGGTGAGCTGACGATACTGCCAGCATCTGACGCGGAGCAGGAAGCGGAGCACGTCGCTCTGCTTCTTCCTGTACAACTCTTGCATGTACTTGTACGCACCCATCGTGAGTACCTGAAAAAAAAAATAAAAAAATAAATCCGTCGAACCGCTAGAGCTAATCCGAAAATTTATGGCGTTCCAATTTTAGGTTAAACCGTTGAAATTCGTCACGACGCGTGATGAAATTGATCGTAGCCCGATTTTTCATCGTAGTATCGAAATTGAAAAAAAAGTTAGAGCGATGCGATGGGACCACGTGTAGCGAAGCTCAAAAAACGTAAATACAAGTGTCTCGATCGTATAGAAGCGAAAAGCTGAAGGCTCTAGATAGCATCACTACGATAGGTTATGGATATGGAAAAGCCGCTTTATCGAATAGAACCGAAAACACGATGTAAAAACGGATGGAAACGCCGTTTGCACGAATCACATTGTTTCACTTTGGCAAACGAGCAGCCCTCGAATTATTTACGATGTTAATAATCCAGTCGGATTTTAATGCACGGCCACTCACCCTGCACGATCAATGTACGAAAGGAAAGAAGGGACATGATCGCTACGGTCCACGGCTACAATAGTATTCAAGATCGGCTATATCCGGTATAACGAGTAAGTTCGTGGCGGGGGCACCATCCGAAACTATCGCAGCGCTATCGGCGACGGATACGAGAAGATGCAACATTATGGGAATGATCGGTTTACCGACCGAGCTTTGTGTCCGATGATAAATAAAAATATTTATTACTCTTGTACTGAGATATATATTATTTATATTTATGTATTCACAAAAATAACTACATATTATTAATTTTCCATCGGGGTTGATTACAACGTAATTGTTAGGAAATAATAAAGAAATTTTCGATCGGTAATCCGTCCGTTACCGGAAAAATAACCGGACCGGAAATTCATTTTTGGTTCTTGATTAAAACCGACCGGAAACAAAAAAAAGAAAGAAAACTAGAAAGTTCGGTAAGTTTCCCTAGGCTGCTTATCAGCGGGAGACTTTGACACGTTGTGACATCTCCTGGTACTGATCGTCACTGGAAACTTTCGCTAACCTTTCTCCTTCGATTCAACTACGTGATTAATGCTGCTCGCACGACAAATCTTAAACACTGTCATGTTATCGTAATTTCTAAAAGTATCGCTGAATACAATAATCAGTTTGTCTTGATCGAGGACCAAAGAAATAGGAAAATGCCGGTAAGATATAACGACGTATTTTTATTTCCATTGCGACCAAACAATTGTCAATATTTAACAAAACAATGTTTCATGTTTATCACAGTTGTCAAAAGGGCGTGGACACTGGGAAATCCTCAATTTTAATATGTTTTTATAATATTTCAGGCGTTTCACTCGAGCTTCACCGAGAATCATAAAGCCATAGGCAACATGGCGTTATTGCCTCTAAAAACGAATTACAGAGGTCCAGCTCCACCGTACACCGGCACAGACATGGACATCATAGATGAGGCGCTTTATTATTTCAAAGCGAACGTATTCTTCAGAACTTACGAAATCAAAGTGCGTATAACGCATGGATATCTTAATTTCCTTCCCTTTCAATCTCACCGTACCCTTATCGATGTATTCCAATTGCCTTTCCTCAGAGCGAAGCTGACAGAGTTCTGATTTACGTAACTCTTTATATAACGGAATGTCTGAAGAGATTGCAGAAGTGCGCGACTCGGAATCAAGCGGTGAGCGAAATGCACTCACTCGCGTTTTCCAAATTCGATATACCCGGCGATCCTGGATTTCCTCTGAATTCCGTCTACGCGAAGCCCAGCAATCCTCAAAAAGCCGGTAAGCTTTTCTTCGACGAAACACCCTTTTCTCTTTCAGTCGTAATGATTAATCGTTTGTTATATTTTTCAGAGCTAATGCGGCAATACTTGCAGCAGATAAGACAAGAGACAGCGACGAGATTGATAGACAAAGTATACGGCGAGGATGGAAAACCGAGCAAATGGTGGTTGTGCTTCGCTAAAAAGAAGTTTATGGACAAATCCCTGTCGGGTCCGGGTCAATGAAAGAAACGCTTATTGTGCAATATACGTGAAATAATCATGACAGACAATTTCTTCTTTGAGTATTTACATTCTGTTGATTCCCCATTGATCAGCAATAAAGTTCGAAACTACCTACTTTCATCGCCGCACGGATTTACAAAATGTTTCAAGCTTTGGGTAATCGGTAAAGCCCGCCAGAGAAAAGTAATTGATGCTCTCGAACTTTTCTGTCCAGAAATTGTCTCAATTCGGGTAGGCCGCACTCGACTGCGCCGGGACCTTGGGACGCGAACATTTTCAGCATTTGATGGATTCTCTCCAGCGGCATGGAATCGAGATTTGTCAGCATTCCGACGATGTAGGACCAGAATACTTGTAATTCCTCCTCCCGTTGATCACTCGCTGAAGCCATAGCGCTCTCCACCTCTTCGTCGTCAACGATTTCAGCGACCGAACGATTCTTCGACAAACTTTCCTCCTGAAGCACGAAAACGTCGTTCGTCGTTTCCTTCAATAAACCTTGCGACACCCAAAACGTCATTTTTCGACGCAACACTGTCGCGGGTGCGTGCATGACTTCGGCCAATTCTTCCAAGTTCCATTTGTCTGAATAATCGAAGAAAAAAACAAAAACGATATTTGTATGAGTTGATAAAAAAGAAGATAAAATTTATCAAGTTTCTTCCGTAGAAGAAATAGTGTATTATTCGTAAATTGATTTCGTTTTCTCACTTTTATCTTGAAAGTGTAGTATTATAGTCGCGTGAATAGGAGTAACGTTAATTTCCAACTTTCTATCCTTCAATTCGATTTCCAAATTGACATTTCCCAAATGTGGTTTCCAACAGAGAGTTCTGTTGCCCTTGAGTGCCTCGAACGCTTTGACGTATTTCTTCAGCTGATCCTGTACGAAGCTCGGCAGTTCGAGTTTCCATTCTTCTTTGAAGGGCGGCCAGAATTGGGCGGATAGGATGAGAGCCGAGGTTGAAAAGGCTGCAATGTCCATGCTGTAAATCGCGTCCGACTGTATGTTACCGTCGATTCTCTTCGAATCGCAAACGTCTTTCAGCATGACTTCGCAATAGTGCAACTGATTCTCGCCGAATCGTCGCTTAAGCAGTTCCAAATATCGTATCTCTCGCTCGGTATGATAATTCAATTGCGACAACAATCTATCGGCCAACAATGTTCTGTACTCGTTCACGAACAAATCCTGACTACCGTAAACGTTGACGAGCATCGATATTATGTCGGACATTCGTCGTTGCGTTGATTTGGCTGGAAGAAATTCAAAGACGATAAAAAACGTGTTTGAGCTAATACTAAATCGCGAATAATCAAGGTTTAGCACGTATGTTTACCAGGATCCGCATCGACGGGATCTGGCATCCACTTTCCCCAATCTTCGTTTTCCTCGTCAACCGATCCATCGTCCAGTTGCAAAGATTCACCTTTCACGAGCTCGTCCGCTAAGTCACTCGGGGAATCGTCGAGCAAGCCGCTCACGACGCATCGCACTGTATCATCTCTGCTTCTCAAGTATACTCTGCACGAGAAGTCACATTAATATTGTTAGAAGTATTCGATAATGAATAATAGCGTCATCCATTCTCAGATTTCATTCGTAAGTCATCAGAGACGAGTACTTGATCGGTTCAGTGACGGTTTCCAAAAGTACACCCGTCGGATCCAATTGTCGCAGTGCTTTTATAGCTGCTATGTAAGCGGTGAGTATATCGGGTGTATTAACGCCCGGATGAAGCAAACGAGTACGCAGAGCTTCCTGCAACGTTAGGACCAAGAGTTTCCGCAAGTCTGTTCTTTCCAGACATACCCGTAGATCATCGATGGCTGGCTGCGAGTCGGGGTATTCTGCGATACGTGTTTTTCCAAATGTGAGCCCAATTTCATTTTCACTTCTTTATTAGCTATCCGATTCGTCGACTTACCTATTATAATGTTGAACAGCTGATCGATTCGTATTCTCGTATAAGTTTCGTAAAGATAATGAGACAACTTCCTCTTGAACTTGTACAGCGTGCGAATTCTCTCCGTAACTGTGACTGATTTGGAGGAGCCACCGGAAAATATTCTCGTCAGCCAGCTCAGCACGACCGTTTCCAGCCACTGCGCGAAATAATGTTTCGTACCAAATGAAAAGAATTCAGTTTAAAAGATATCTTTGTAAGATCGGCTCACATGTTCCAGGGGAACGAGTTGGGATATATCGAAGGGCCTCTCGCACGACTGGCTAACGTGACTCTTAATCCGGATGTGAATAAGCGAAGTCAACACATTGCCGACTAGGCGCTCCAGTAATTCTAGTTCGTTTAGTTTCCTGTTCGTTTCGTGGAACATGTACACAATTAATTGGCACTGACAGCAGTCCAATTCTTTGCTGCAACCTCCGCACTCCGTTATATCGGCTCCGTTATCTTGATACGAGAAAATTGTATTTGCGTAGTTATTCTTTCAATATTTCAATCGGCTCGGTTGCAATTAAAGACAAAAATTAGTCGTTCTTCAGGATAAACAGGATAGAAAAATTATTTAGCTTACCGACTGAATTCACATCAGTATTGCAGAAGACATTGAACGCGATTTTGTAAAAGTGTTCTATTATAACCTCGTGACCCAGCGGCAAATGACTCAGCAAAGTTGATCTGACGATGAGTTTGAACTGCGTTAATATATTCGGCTGACCGTACATCAACGATTTCACATCCTCGCCGTCCAAAAGCTGCTCGAGCCTTTTCAAAAGTGACAAAAACTTGATCGAACTGGAATACAAGTCGTCAACGGCTGTTCTGAACAGCTCGAAACCCTGCTGCTCGTCGGTCACGTTGGTAAATTTCGACCAAAAATTTGGAGCTACATTTTGACGTATATATTTCTCTATATGATGAACCACAAGGCTCTGTATCTTTCTCGCCAGATTCAATCGCTTGATCTTATCGACGATCTCTGCAAATTGCTCGTCCGTGCAAGCCGAATCGATCTGTAAGTTGCAATTATTTATAAGTAGATTGAGTTCAATTTTTAAATCCTGATAATTGGGGTTAGTTAACAATTAGGGTTGTTTTCGATAATGTTTGGGTTTGAGTGTGGATTTTTTCGGGTTTGGGTTTGTTTGGGTTTAGATTTATTCGAGTTTGAATTCGTTTCGGACTTTTTGGGTCCGAAGTCGAGGAACCAACCTTTCCCTCGAGAATTGGAAACGCGTACTGTATATTTGAGAATAATTCGTGAGGATCGACAGCACTCGTCATTTTGAAAAATACTTTTCGCGGCTCCTAACATCAACGTTCGAAACAATGGGTTCGTCAGCTGAGATAGAGACGAGATCGGGGACGCGACCACCGTAAACGAAGTCAGATGCGCACTAGGCTAACGAAGCCAGCTGGGCATAGACGGACAGTTCTTAAGGATTATATGTGCCGATTCTGCTGGGGGACTGCCCCCACTGGTAGTTCTCGAGTAGCGGCGCTGTCGGCGGTTTTCATTCTCGCTCTCGCTTTCTCTCGTGGGCGTAAACGTTGGGAGAATGATAGCGTCCTGCTTACTCCTGTAGATGTTGTGCTTCGGGGCATAGTCGCGTTGTAATATACAGGGTGTCCCACGACGGAATTTTATCCATGAAATGGAGGGTTGGAGGTGAAATTCTGAGTCGATTGATACGAGCATGTATGTTTTCCGGATCAACACCTCAATTTTTATTAATTTTCCAACAAATCCACCATTTAATAAGCCTTGAACGCTCCATTTATAGAAAAAAAATGTTAAAGAAATATTCTAGAAAGGTTTTTTGCATTTTCCCACTCTAATTTTGAACTTTCGGCAAAAACTCGAGCATATTCGTAATCAGCGCAAAATTTCCGATCAAATACACCCTTTAATACTTAAAAAACGGAAAAAAAATTTTTTTCGTCCTCCCAGGCCACTTTTCCGGAATCTCAAAAATCACGATATTTCAAAAGGTCGTAGGATGACCTTCTCCTAGGCAATGAGGATTCAATTGGTGGGTTTGGAAAAGGTTTTTGCCTAACTTAAATAATGGCGTTGGATTCGTGTCGATATCTCTTATAGTTTCCCCGGAAAAGCCACTTGAAAAATCGCTAAAAAAAACGCAAAGGGGTATGTATGGAAAAATTTGCAAAAATCGATGGTCC
>JAPYZI010002486.1:0-33246 GCA_030523105.1 Ophioninae sp. A BG-2022a | reverse complement strand
ATATATATATATATATATATATATATATATATATATATATATAAATTTGGCCTAGAAATTAAAAAAATAAAAATCGTGATTCGTGTGGATTAAAAATGGTGTGTGTGTGTGTGTGTGCGTGTATATAAATATAAAAAGATATATGAATGGGAAAACGTCACCTCATTAGTTTGGATTAAAAGCTTGATAAGTGACACAGTAACGAAATTGGGACTGGTTGGTCAAGCAATCGAACACACACGTCTGTACTTAAATGAACACGAGCCATTCATTTGCAACTCGGCACTGTTTTTGATTTTTGTTTTTTTCGAAAATCAAATATCCCGAATGTATACTCGTTTTTCGTTGCTCGTTGTCCTGGTACATGTGCAAACTCGTGTAGGTTTATAATGTGTGTGTGAGGGTATAATGGAACAAAATAATACAGACGTGGGCGTTCGATGAATATCGGCAGGGGTGTACTAACGAGCCCGCCCAATTAACACTGAAGAGGCAAACGCGGGAAATCGTGGAACACGAAAATTGTTTTTATAACGTTTCGACAAAGAGTCGACTACTCGCGTTTCCAGGCTGATCGGTGAAAATACGTTTTAAATTCGATTATACGTCGAATCGCTATGATTATATATCAACGTTTGTGCAAATACTCGTTGAGCTTAGTACGCGCGAAATCATTAGCTTTTTCAAGCGCTGTGTAAAGCGATCGCGAAATTCTAAAGTATACAGGGTGACCGGTTATTCGGCCGATAACCTTTGATTTAAAAAGCGTAATTATTGAGGTCGTTTCGATCGCATTAAACTCCATCGTCAAAATCGAATAGCTAATTAGTTATAACACCTTTACGATTTTTACAAATTTCCAGATTTGAAGTAAAAACGAAATTAATTAATTAAAAATTCTCTACTCTGAATATTCAATTGATGTTTTTCTGAAAACTGGAAGTCAATAATGACGTTTACAAATCAATTTGTATGCTTGATGGAGGCTAATCATTATTTTAAAAAATTGTTTTTTTTTTTTTCATTTCCAGGCTCCCTGAAATCTTTTCACAAAGTTAGAAAAATGGCGATGAAGCTTGGCCAGACTCGTCACGATATATTTTTTTTATCAGGCTACCTGAAGCATTTGTAAAAATTAAAAATGGAGATAAGCCTGATTAAGTCTTATCACAATTAGAAATTTTTTTTTCCATTTCCACGCTGCCTGCAAAATGTCTAAAAAATTCATCAAATGGAGATTGCGCTGATTGAGTCTTATCACGATTAAAAAAATGTTTACCCTTCTTCCCGGTGTCCAGCAGGACCGGATTTTCGATATCAACTTTCAACCAATAAAATTGAAGACGTATCGAGCTCCAGGAGACTTCGGGTCGCGAGCTGTTCCCTTCGAGACGTAAAAGGAAAAGTCGTCCGAACTATCGAAAATAACCGAAAGACTCAACCGTATACAGTTTCCGGGGTTCATTCGAAAGTTTTCTCGAGATCGCTTAAAACAGCCCCCCCCCCCCCCCCGCCTCCCCAAATAATTCTTTTTCTGTTTTCATCCTCCGTTCTTTTTAACCTATTTATCGTTATTGATTTTACTTTTCGAAGTATTTCGCTTTATTTCCTCGGTCGTTTTTTACCCTTCGTATTTTTCTTTTCTATATTTTTGTTCTTTTTTTTTCTATTTTTTGTTTTTTTTTTCGCTTCGCAATCGAATCCAGTCGCGGATCCCGAGTGGCCACTGAACTAGCCCGCCTTCGTTCGAGTATATTTATATACGTGGATCGGTTTGGTCCATACCGGAAGTACGTGCAAGTACGTAAGCTCCGGGTTTCCAATAAAGAATCCAAGCTCTACCGGGAAAGGGAGGTCTGAAGGGCACACGGGAGGCCACACGGAAGGCAACAGGAAAAGCCCAAGTTTTGCTATCTTTTCCTCGACCCCACCCTTTTCCCAACGAGCCCGAGCGAGTAAGGTTTCATGTGCGGGTACACAGAGTGTGCACTTATCGGGCAAACGCACTCGACATTTTCCCCCAAGATATGAGGGTCGCTGGGAGATTTGCGGAAGCCTCTGTGTCATGTCAACTTCCTAGCTTTCCCTCTTTTCTCTCTCTCCCGCTCTTTTTCTTTATCTTGCGTTTTTTTTTATTCATATTACGTTTTTGTTTGTTTTTTTACGGTTTTGGCATTTTTTTTTTTCGATTATTACTCAGTTATTATTTTGTTATCATTTTTGTCTTTCCCTAATTTCCCGAATGTTTTTACTGGGGTATGATAAAATTTATCATCATCATCATCCCTCTTTTTCTCTTATTATTTTTATTATAATAATTCTAATAATAATAATAATTATTATTATTATGCTTAGTTATGTTTTAAGTATTTTTCTCACCGTGTATATCGAGTCACCTCTCTTCATCATATTAAAAAAAATAAATATTATTGTGAAATAATATTAATATGAATTATATTATCATATAATAATACTACTAATAATAATAATAATAATAATAATATAAATAAATAGATATAAAGACATATAGATAAATAAATATAATACATGTCATAAACAAATATTTTTTCCACTTCTAACTCCTCCATCGTCTTGTATTTCCTGTATTTCCTTCTTTCCTCACAATTCTATTACAAAACTCTCCCCCTATTCCCCATTCCCATCCTTGCAGCCCTTTTAGAAAAATTCATTTTCCAATGGATATTTCTAGGTCGATAAAAAAAACCAGACACTTCCGATTTTCCGTAAATAAACGGAAGACTTGAGAAGGGGAGAAGAGATTTTCCTTCGTAAGTTTACGATGCTGGCCACCCTTAAATGTTTTCTCGTAGGGCAGAGATAATGCATTTTCTCGATCGTAGGGATACTTTGTTTACATAGACGAACCATTTTTTTTTCTTCTTATTCAATAAATGGAGAAAGCGGAAAAGCCTCTCCAGGAAGAGAGGGAGAGAGAGAGAGAGAGAGAGAGATACAGAAGCATAAAGGGGTTGTTTGACCCTTGAGAAATTGATCTTCGAGTCACGACTTCGTACCCTCGAGATTCCCTACCAAGGGAGAAAGATATTGATGGAAAGAGAGATGGCGAGACGTGCGATGGACCACGACGTTGATCGCTCGTGTCCATCTTGATTCCCATAATTTCGTCCCCTATACCCAGTTCCCTTTTGCGATATATTTGTGCACGTATAAGAAGTGCATATACAGGGTGATCGCCAATTCGATCTGCTCTGCGAAATGAGTCAACTGAAAAGTCATTCGAATCAAATTATTCAACTGTGATCATCGAGTACGCCTCGAAATTCAGTGATTACTGAATTGTGACAATTTTCCCATTTTTTCACAAATTTTCGGGTATGCTTCTTGAAAAACAAATTATGTTTACTAAAATATTCTAGTTTGAATATTTTACTAATATACTCGAAAATTTAATTCAACAATTTTATAGTATTTCTCGAATATAAATAAAAAATATTCCAGAAAATATTTTGAATATTGTATTAATAATTGTATGAAAGCTGACGAATTAATAATTACATAAAATAATAAAAAATAGCGTCGTTTCAGAAAAAATAAATTTTTGTTTTATTGTTAGCTTTCAGGGAAGTATTAATTGAATATTGAGAGTTTTTTCGGAGGTCCGTTTTATTCTGTTTTTGAGTAATATTATTGAATTTTTTAAATTATATTTTCGAGAATTATTCGAGGTATTTTTTCAAATTATTTATTTAAATGACACGCAAAAAAATCTAAAAATCGTAAAACCATCGACACTTAGTCCTCAATCTGAAGTGAAATCTAGTTAATGGGGATAATTTGATTGAAATAACCTCTGAAGTAACTGTTTCCAAATAATAGGCTGAATCATCGGTCACCCTATATATTTGTACACGGATTTCCGTTCGGCGATAGATTGGTCGTCCCTCTTGATTTCCTGGTCATGTACAACCTCCAATGATACGTGGATATAGAAGCGTATGCATGCGTATGAAGAAGCTCAAGCCTGCACATCTATATTCAGTTATACACAGGGTATCTTGAACAAAGTGATACCGGCAAATATCTCGAAAAGTAAGGATCTTAGGAAAAAATGTTTTCAACGAAAGACGTTCGGTTCAAAGGGTGGAACAAACTGACAATGGCATTTCGTCGGTGAGCCCGACGGCCAAGGTCATGGGAAGGTCAACTTTGTAGTTTTCATGTAAATCACTATTTACCATTCTCTATTATTGCAACTTAAGCCGAGAGCTTTTCAAAACACTTTACATAAGTTTTTTTCATCGAGTATCGTAACTTTGAAGGCACATTAGGGAGAAAGTAATTAATGAAAAAGCGATCGCATGGAGTGTTTTGAAACGCTCTCGAGATAAACTTTAAGAATGTGTGATTAAAAATAGGGCTTCGTATCCAACTTTTCGAAGATGACCTTCACATGACCTTGGAGGTTTTACTCAAAGTCGAACTGACATTGTTAACTCTGTCTCTCCTTCAAACCAAACAATTTTTACCCGAATCCTTTTTGAGTGAGATCCGCAATTTCGGAGATACAAGCTTGCACAACTTCATCCCGGACGCCCTGTAGATACACGTAAATTCTCACGCCCTGGAATTGGGGACGAAGCATCGGGAGAAATCACTCCAACGCCTCGCACGCCACACAATCACGAGTCCGTCTCGACTGGGAAAGCACGTGCGTAACGCGGAATGCCAATCGCATACCGAACGACCAAACCCTATCTCCGAAAAAATCAGGTCTCGGAGGAGTTCGAACCAAAACAAAAAGAACCACCCTTGAGCAATTTTTGATGATTTTTGGTCACGAGATATGCGACTGGAAAAATTCGAGAAGGAATGCATCTTAGAAAAGTTTGTTTGGATTTGTTCAAGGTAGTTATTAATTGAAACAATTCAAAATCAATGATTTTCATTTCGTATAAAATAGTTAACAATCTCTTTGAGTTATTAACATTATTACCTTTTTCAGAATTTGGCAGCTGCGATTATATTTTTTTTCACAATTTGACCGTTAAGGTAGTAATAACAATTATTTTCTGTTCGAAATTCGTTAGTTTGATGATTTATCATAATTTTTTTCAATATTATCCACCTATATTATTAATATTACAATAAAACTTATTAATAACGTCCATACGAATTATTTTGTTATTAACCATTAATAATAATTAATATTTTCGGAATAGATCGAATAGTGCGGACGATAAATCGAGCAACAATAAATAGACATGTAAAACTTCAGCACGATTTTTTCGTAATTGTAACAGCTATCGTTGATCGCAGCTGTTCCTTTTCTTTTTTCGAAAAAAACTATTTCTCAAAGTTTCTCGAAAGAAAATATGCAAGATGAAAGTAATTTTTTTTATTTCGAAAGGTGGTCATATCACGAGAAATAAGCATAATGAAGAACGGCTACGCTTAACAATAGCGATATTAACGCAGATTAAGGGATAATTTTATTTATTCCATTTAACACCGAATCAAACCAGAAATTTCAATTCCACCAGGAAGAGGGAAATTTCTCATAGACATTTACTAAGGATTTGAATCAGTTATTGTACTTCAACTATTTTTTTTTTTTCATAAAAATTCACTTAAATTTACTTTAAAACATATACAATAACATACCTCTAAACAAGCGTCCGACCGCCAAAAAAGTGAATTTTTTCAAATTCTTCAAACTATTTTGTTTTTCTTACCGTCGCATCCGGATTTCCCCTTAAAATGATCATAGTCACCTTAAAATCGTACCCTGTATATCCTAGTGTCTTCCGATGTAATGCCCGGTCTGGGATTAATTGACGTCATTTGAAAACGTGAACGTGGCTAATTGGCCGCTCTCTCACTCTCTCTACCCCACCCCCCTCCCCCGCTCGAGAACTAGTCGTCGTCGACGACGTTCGAGCTCGCTTATGCTCTCACAGCCACATTTGCACACGTATACATCGAGGAGGTTCGGTGCTGCGCTTGCAACCGCTCGATTAGTTGCGGAGTGTGAACCGCGAAGTCCCATTCGAGTCAGCACGATTTTAACCTGGCCTGCTGATATGACGGGACGAGATTTCACCGCACGGAGAGACGTAAATACATGATAGCTAAACGGCCTCCATCCCTCTCTCACTTCTTGACCAACACAGCCCGCCCAAGTAGAGCTGGGGTGTGGGGGGGGGGGTGGAATGTATATTTACGACGATTTTTTTAATTGATTTTGAATGGGACTTCATATCTTCAAATTATAATTGGATAATTTAGGGTGGGACTAAAAAAAATGGTTTTACGAATAATGATGCACCTATTTTTTTAGATAAAGCTACCAATGTTTTTTGAAATCATTAGTATCATTGCAGAATTGTAGAAGAAATTTTGAAAATCGGATAATGTTTTTAAAAACGTTGTTCTTGCGAACGATTTACGATTTATAATTGTTTTTGTAAACGATTTACGATCTTCAATCGATTTTCGACGATTTAGAATCGATTTTCAAATGATTTACTATTTAGAATGGTTTTTGAAAAAATGACTTAAGATTTGAAATATTTTTTAATCGATTTAGAATTTACATTTGTTTTTTATGCCGCATGGAATTTAAAATCATGTTTTAAACTAAATACCATTGAAAAATCGATTTTAAATTGATGAGTTTAAAATCGTTTTAAAAATTGTAAAATCATACAGTTTTTTTTAATGCACTAACAGTCCTATATTATTGCGTTAATTTTTTAATGATTTTAATAATAACAAATACTTGTTTCTTGATTTATTATTATGTCTCGTATTTCACCGATCACTGATTATTTCCAATATTGTTCAACAATCCCAGTTTGTTAATTAAAATCGTATATCATTCAGAAGCATGGTCGTGTAAAGTACGAGAGAAACGCCAATTATTTTGGTAGCGCAGATGAGAAGAGTATCGCGTAGAGAGATGGACGTTTTCCGGGTAGGCAAAATCGGCAGAGTAGTCTGGGGAGACTGACGAGAAGACAGTTTGCAAGCTTTCATAGGGGATTTCAAGTTGGTTAACGTTTTTTGATGGGACGTAATAACAAGGCTGGAAAATTCCATCCAGGTATCGGATAACGAAAAAATCATTATCAGCTACGATTTACAATCAATTTTTATGCGACATAGAATTTTAAATCATTTTTTAAACTATTTACCATTGGAAATCGATTTTTAATTCATTAACGATTTTTTTAAAAATGGCCTAACCAGGTGTAGCTGATAAAGAAAAAGTCGTTATCAGCTACACCTGGATACGTTATTAAAAAAGAAAAAAAAATCGATATCCGATAACTTTTTTTTCTCCTATTCATAGATTGGAGGATATCAAAGATGCCAATGTTTTTTTGGACCACCCCGTATACAAACGCCAATACCCATGATTGATCCTTTTTCAATAATTGCCAGGTCGATTAATCGACGCTCTCGCGTGTCATCCTAAAGCGTGGGGAATTAGGAAAAATGAAAAAGAATTTTTAAAAAAACTTCAATTGGAGTGATCGAGAAAAAGCGATGTTCCATCCAGTTATCAGACTCACCGTGAAAAAAAGACACGATCTGTACGATCGAAGAGTTTTCAACAAGGCCTCATCTATTACTGCTCTTCAAGACGTTCCATATAAATAAATGTATTTCAAAAAGTGTGCAAATAAATATGAAAAAAATATACATAACTAATCAAAAATTCAGAAATTCATTTATATCGATCAAGCAATTAGGGCAACCAAATTTCTAGATTAAATCTTCCTTTATCGACAAAGTGAATAATCGATTAATCTGCAAATCCACGTGGCAAAATATTTTTTATTCGAAGCTTCTCTTGTGTTTTCCGATCCAATTGAGACCCCTCATCGATTACTTTGCTCGTGGAGATGACACTCGATGCATCATACGTATTATTTCTCGCAATCGAACTCCAGGAAAAGGGATGACGAGATGGTGAGCTTTTTTTTCTTTTTTTTTTCATCTTTTTTTCGCGAGGGAAAGGGGCGGGGGGGGGGAGGGGGGGGGGGGGGGGGGGGGGGGGGGGGGGGGGGGGGGGGGGGGGGGGGGGGGGGGGGGTAGAGGTTTGACAAGAATAGGGTGAGTCAATCCGACGTTTTTACCATTCGATGAAGTAACGTTGAAAGTGCGGCAACCGAACGATAAATCGAAGGGAAAATATTTCCCATTTCCACGGAGATGCTCGTCGATGAAAATAGTAAACATTGAGGATTGCACGTGTGCCGCTTGAGGAGACGAAACCCTCGAGCTTTTTTCCCATCCTGGGCGAATTCTTTTTATGTCGATTGGTAAAAAAAGAGAGGGCATGAAAGAAGGGCTTGGCAAGTCCCTTGTCACGGGTACGGGAACGAGTACTCGTAAAATCGCGAAGTGTAGGAGGGGCTTTTTGCTTTTGTTTTTATTTTTTTCGTTTGCTTTTGGTGCCTTCTGAAGTTTTTTTTTCTTCGCTCGAGTTATATCGTGGCATTTATATATTATTTTTATAAGATTTCGTTAATAATATCTAACAAAATATGTTATTTAAAAAATATTTAACAATATATATTATTATTAATAACAATAAACATTATATCTTCAACTGACAGCACTCTCTCTCTATTATTTACGATTACGTTTAAGAAAGTTATTATTATTGTACAAAACTTTTCTTTTCTATTATTTTTTTTTTTTTTTGTTACGTTACTGTATTATTCTCATTATTTTCCGAAAGTGTACTGGGGCATAATAAATTAATCATCATCATCATCGTCATCATCTCTCTCTCTCTCACTCTCTCTCTGTCTCTCGAAAAAGCTCGATCTATTTTTATACGAAGAAATTAAAAAAGAAAAAAAGAAACAGAACCGAAACAAAACGCGTGTTTTACACCGTGTCTCTCGCAATTTGTTATTTGCATAAAGCGAAAGTTGTATATTCGTGGTGGGATTTTAGTGTTTTTGGGTTGCACACGAGTTCGCCGCGAGAGAGCAAGAGGGATCGCTCCGGCAACGTTCTCGTTTCGCGATAATTCATTTTTGCCCACAAAAATACTTCCCCCCCACTCCTCCCCCTCGGTCTTTCCCTTCTAGCCTCATCGCCTCTCTCTCTCTCTGGAAAGCTCGAGCTTGCGATATTTATCGCCTTCGAGCTTTTATGCGCTCTCTGAACCTGAATACGTAATATTTTGGCTACTTTGTGTGTACACGGTCATACATAATACATAGGCGAGTGTACAGGGCTGTTCGTGAAAAAAAATAAAAAGTTTCTCCCGAAAGGGCCACTCAACCCGGGCCATTTAATTTCGAACCTTGGAAAAAAAAAGAAAGGGGTGAAAGCACCAAAAAAATGTGCACACGGAAGTAAATCTAAAAAAAGCTGTTTCAGAAACGCAGAAAGACGAAAAACGAAAAAATAAGGTTTTACCAATTATACGAGTTTGGATGAAATATCGGAACGACCTCGATATACGTTTCGACTCGAATTCTCTACGATCACTTTTTTATTACTACCCTTTTGTTTCGGGGTACGTCCAGGGTGTAAAAAAACGTATTTTTACGAATCGCTTTATTTTCATCTTTTTCATTTTTCGTTTTTCGACAAAAAGGTAATTTTTTTTTTTCGCTGAGGGTTTTGTTTTTTTTTTTTTTTTCGAGTGATTAGCGCGATGGCTGTGAGAAAGAATAAGACATAGATATTACGGACATCAGTTGGTAACAAGAAATACGATCAAAACCGAAAATCACTTCTATTTTTTTTTTGGAGACCTGAAAGCTTAGGAGTGCAAAAAAAAGTCACGTGTTTCGTTGACTTATTGAAAAAATAATGTTATATTTTTGTTAATTGTGTTGAGAAACAACAATCAATGAAATGCTGAAAAAAATCGCGATTTGCGGAACAAATATTACTTTTTTAAAAAAAAAAATTGAAAAAACAATTGAAAAAAGTAAACAACATTTAAAAACGGAAATTCTAAATGATCATCAACGTTTTTTTTATTTATAATTTTCTATGAATTCAATTTCAAATTATAAATTAAATTGAGAACTCTCAAAATCAACGTAAATAGAACATCGTGTTAATCTTTTGACCGAAATTGTTGAAATGCGAACGATGAAACAAATATTGCTTATCTTTGCGACGAATTGAATGACAAAAAAAATGATTAATCATTACGATTTATGGGGCCAAGAAATAACGAATAAAAGAATACATCTATACATATTTATATTTAATAAAAAATGGCGGGTTGAATGTTAAAAGCTCCATATCTACATACAATTCTCGTATATACGAAACCGTACGGTTCGGAGCGAGCATGCAGAAAGTTCGGAGCGATAACGCTCGGCCATTCAGAGATATGACGTTTTAGAGGGATGACCATGCCCGGAACGTCGAGTGAAAGCTTCCCGAGTTTTTACGGGGAGAATCCGTTTCAGCCCGCTTTTCCATCGTTTCGTGGACAGCGGGAGCTTAACGACCAAAATTTTATGCCCCGTACTTATCGTGACTGTCCTCCCGAAGTGTCCGCCCGCAAATATCTCCACCGAACGATTGTAAACTTTCCCGTTAACCTTTACAATTTTCGAGGCTGCAAAAAGTAGATGAACAAAAAAAAATATAAAGACACCAGCTGGTTCAAATCTAACGAGATAGGGAGCTTCGAAAATGTCAGGGGATTTGAAGCCTCATGGAGTTTGTCTCGACTTTCGTCAACGAAGTGCACGAAAAAACGAAATTCTTTGAGCAACTCTTTATTTATGTAAAATTCTTTTAAATAAATTTATAAAATATAAAATAAATAAAAAGATTAACATTTAGGTTAGCGAAGATAAACGAATTTTTAAGTTTTTTTGTTTACATTTTTTAAACTGTTCGTTTTCCTCTGTTTATTAAAATAATCAAAAAAGTATAAAAATATTTTGTTTATTTTTTATTTTATGTACATACTTATTTAATTCACACGATTTATGCATTATGGAATTATTTTGATTATTTTGTGTAATTGATAATCATTAATTTATCGAATTTTTGAAATATTTAATTATTAGTTTAGAATAAAATATCTACGTACATAAATAATAAATATAAATATAATTTACGTACGTAGTTTATTTATATTTTTTGGGGAACATATCCTAAGTTATACATAGATACAAAAAATAATCCACTATTATGAATTACAAAACAATTCAAAGTTACTCGTATTTACAAAAAAAAATCGATATCCCTCGTATTAATTACTTCAAATCATGATCTTGCAATTTTTCAAACACGAGAAATAAAAAAAAGGTTAGTACAATTACCGGAGAAAGTACAAAAATAATTAAACTCAAAAAAACGAAAAATTAAGAATGATTCAACGACGCCAGAGAAAAAGATAAAAAATCTTATGTCCACTCGTCGAATATTTCGATATCGATGGAGTTGTCGTTCACTGTGATCCGACAATTATTCATTGAAATTAGTAATCGCGTACGGAACGTTGACGATAACGCGAGGGTTGTCGAGGGTGGAAGGGGGTGTTCAGGTTGGGTTGGAATAATTGTACGCAGGATGCAAGGATTCCGCCGTTGGAGCACAATAATTAGTACGTTAATATAAAACAAACCAATAATAGCTCACCTACCTGGTGAGGATTGTAGTTGGCCAGGCCACAGAGAGACAAAAAGAGAATATATACATATACATATATCTTCTCTTTCAGTTGTTCTCTTTGTGATCGGGCAATTAGGCCGCGAACGCCAAAATAATTTTACGAAAGGGTCCATAATCGAACTACAATTAACAGAAATTAGGTGTTGCGAAGCTTTAATTGAATCGCGAAAAATTCGTATCTCAATTACATCGTTGAATTTTCAATGACTGCAGGCGTTTTCATTTACCGATGCAACAGATTAATCGGGGAAAAAATCGTTCATACGTATATACATGTAATTATGTTCAAAGTGATTCATAATTATCAGATTTTCATAATTATTAGCTCGCGAGAATGTGGAGCGTGTCGTTACGATTGAAACGCGTTTTTTTTTATCAACGTGCGATGACAATTGCCCGAGATATTCCATTTTGAAGTTTGATCAGCGAGGAATGGCAAGTTGCGCATGCGCAGGACGAGCCTACTCGATCGGTGGCAAGCTCGAATTCAGCCGTGGACAAATTTCTTTAAAAATTTTTAGTAAATAATAACAAAAGTGAATCTCTGCGAATAATACGATGCAAGAGTGAAAAAACAAATTCGCGCATGTGCACTTTCAGTATAGGTAGCTCAGCGCGAGGCTCAGCACGCGAAATCTCGGCCATTTTTGGTCGCAGGTTAATAAAAAAACATGCGTTTTGTTCGCAATGACACAGTCTATACACTCGTCAATGAAAATTTAACAATTATGGAATACTTTCCACACTTATTCGTATTATACTTTTGATCTGAGAATATACTGTGAATTTCAGCGAATTAATTTGTTTATATTTCTCGTAGATGCACGATATAAAAATCGAAAAAAAGATAATGGATAGAACAAGTTTATGAAAAAAAAAAATAATTTTATTTAAACTGAAAAAACAAACACACTTACCAAAAAAAAGAGTAGGGACGAAAAAAAAAATAAACGGTAACACAAAAGATAATGTTTCAAATGTCGCTTTAATCGTAAATCAATAAAATTATTTAATTAAATAAATAAATTAAATTTTTTATACACATATCTATTTATATATAATTATTATCGTTATTAATATTATTATATATATATATATATCATATATATATATATATATATATAGAATATAATATAAAACATAAATAGGGTCCCGAGACCGCTTTTATTTTTCTCATTGATTCGCAGTCGTCCCTCGGGGCCCTCAGCGAGCCCTTCTTCTCCTCTCGGTCTTTCTCTTTCACTCGCTCGATTTTTCCCTCCCACTCGCTCCTCCTTCCTACTCCCCCATTCACGCCTAATTTTTCCAACCATCCCTTGACACTTTTACTAAAGTTCTCCGGGTATAAAAAAAAATAATAATAAAAAAATTAACGAAAAAGAAAAGAAAGGAAAGAAGAAGAAACGAGATTTTCGTCGCCGCGCCTATATGTACACACAGTACGCGAGTACTGTACTGCGGCCCCGAAATCGTCGAAACGTGAAAAATACGAAATAACGTAAACGGAAAGTCGAACGATTGACTAGGCGCCCTCGAGAATTGCGTCGTAAATGGACGTATGGAAAATTTTTTTCGAAAATAAAAAATAAACAAACGAGATTCGTCTCGTCCGTTTTATCGTCGAACATTCGTATTGGAAACGATCGAAAGAAAATAAAATAAAAAATAAAGAATAAGAAATGCTTTGGAGAAACAAACAGAAAAAAGTTATTGAGCCTGGAACGAAAGTTCCATGAGGATCCACACCCACGAACACCCGTACATTTTTTCCAGAAAAAAAAAATTTCCATTATCACTTAAATTTAATTTAACTCCAATCTCTGGTCGTTTTGCTTACAAAAAGGGGGGGGGGGGTGTTAGCCTGTGTGTGTGTGTGTGTGCTCGCGTGGTTTTTTTTTGTGAAAAATTATCTCCTCTCTTTCGTTTACTCACTCAAACGATACTTGATTTTTCGTTTCATCGTTCCGTTTCTCGTAATCACGTCTGCCCTCTATCAAAGAGTTAATGCAACATTAAAATACGCTGACACTTGCTTATTTTTTCATTGTAAAAAAATATATAGAAAAAAGTGAGTCAAAGAATTACTGCAGTCAAATATCTCTTTAATTGTTCTGATCGTACCCCTCATAGGGAAAAGTCGAGCTGACATTCGAATTCGCGAACAAACGTTTGTGAAAAAATGTCGATCAAAGGACAAGCTTGAATTTCAATATTTTGAAAGAGAAAAAATAATTAACGAACGGATCGAAAAACAAATTCGATTATTTCGAATCCTTCCATTTTTGCAATATCAATTAATTGCTAAGGTCAGAAAAAAAATAATTTACAAAAAAAAAGAGAATAAAAAATAAGATATCGACAAATCTGTTAATAATTTCGAAGCGAATTAATTCATTTCTATTTTTTTGTTTTCGTAATTTGTTATTAAACGTGATTCTACTTTTCTGAGTGCAATAATTTTTCTATCTATTTCGGAAATCATTTCTTCCTTTTTATAATATTTTATTAGTAAAAAAGGAAAACTTTCGACGAAAAATTTAACGTTTTTTCTCCCTTTTGTTTATTCGAGTCGTGTGTATGAGAAATCCGCGAGACGAGGGTAGATCCGACGAGAGGATTTTCGCGGCGTTCTAGGGGAAAAACCGTGTGGGAATTCTTTTTCTCGTAAAGTCCAGAGATTGACGAGGAACCGAAGAGAAGAAGAGACTGATTTTTCCGGCCTCGCGTTTTCGTCTTCGTCGTTGTAGTCGTCGTGGGGTTAAACTATTTCAGCTCTTCGCAGTGTTGGAGGACGAGAGACCCCCCCCTCTCCCTCTTTACTTTTTTCGTTTTCTCGTCTTCCATCAATCTCTTTGGCCCGCTTTGGCGAAAAGTAAAGAAAGAGGGGCGGGGGGGGGGGACTCCGAATTCGAAACGCACACGAACCTACTTTCCTAAGCACCTCACACACACACATACAGATACGTGCGAGGATACGTAATTCGCAGAGGAAGAGTGACACGTGGGCGCGTCGTTTCTCGCCTCTTACTCTTGTTCTCGATTTTTTTTTGTCTCCTTTTTACCACCCCCACCGTGCAATATATCTCGATCGTCTCCCGCTTGTGTATTCACCCTGACCCCGGGACTCTTTGGTATAAATGTGTCGCTACAAGAGGAGAACAGCGGCGGCGATTGACACGAATATCCTATATTTATATATACGAGTATATACAGGGTGACGAGAGTGAATTTCTATTTACTAACAATCCGAGGTTTCGAAAAAAAAAAAATACTCGTAGAGTTTGATTTAACGAAGGAGGAAAATCAGAATTTTAATAGAAAAAAATGAAATTTTAATTTTACGAAATCGTATTGATAACATTTTTGAGAATTTATAAAGCTTTTATGAATCTTTTGAAAAAAGAGGAATTCAATTTTATCAGGTGTGAAAAATGTCTCGAAAATAGAATACTGAAAAATCGTATGTGAGAAATGTATGACAAATTCTTCGGCGAAATTTGAAATAAAAAATATATCGCCATTTAATAACTGTCACCCTGTATATGAATATATAAATGAACATTGTACCAGTGGAATATTAAAAAAAAAACGAAGGAATTCAAAGCTCGTATTAAATCTATACAACTTTAAGATCGGCGTTTTTACTCACACGTACAAAAAAAAATTTCGATCGTTACTTCTCCAATTGGAATAAAAATAAAAAATCACATCAAACGCGGGTTTTTTAAAGATCGAGTAAAAAGATTCGATTGTATTTACAAAAGTGTGAATTTGTTTTTACAAAATTAGCACTTTACCTTTCAATCTTCAGTTGATGAACATACGTCACGTTTGATGGAAGATTTTTCATATTGAAGATTGCCACCTATTTGCATGTAAATATAAACGCCATTAAACTAAAATCGGTACTTGACACGCTTTTGAATCGCGATGCAATCGCAGCCGCCGATTCCTTATCTCTTTTCCACCCATAAACGCTCATTTCGCTTCACTCCTATCGTCTCTCTTGCTCGTATATACAGGGTGTCTCGTGTAAAGTGAAACAAGCTTTTATCTCGCAAACCACTAATCGAAAAGCAAAATGTTTCAAACAAAAATTGTTCCGTTTCACGAGAGGAAAAAGATGAGAATGTCAAATTAACGTCGAAGATAAACCCCGAGGTCGTGTAAAGGTCAACATCGAATTTTCAATACGAATATTTATTTTTACTAAATATCCTTGTTGTTTGCTTCAAGAGCTTTTCAAAACCCTACTTATAAATCTGTCTGTATGCTTTCTGTATATTTTTCCGGTGAACACTGGAATATATGCAAATAAAAAATATTGACGAAAACACACTTAATAATAGTGTTTTCTAAAGCCCTCAACATAAGCTATAAGAATAAGAAGTCAAAAATAAGGATTCTGGTGAAAAATCCAGAGTCGACCTTCGCGTGACCTTGGCGTTGAAACTCACAATTAAAATAACATTGCAGTCTTTTTACCTTCTCTAACTCGACCTACTTTCGCCCAAACAATATTTTCTCGTCGTTCGTGGATTTCGAGATAAAAGCCTGTAACACTTCGAGGGAGACACCCGTTATGAACGCAGCTCGATCGAAATTTGATTCCTATGCGCTACGTATAGACAAAAATCACCGTTAATTATTATTCAATACACATGCATTCTAACCTCGCGCCTCGACAAAAAGCCACGTGAGAAACGTTGATGAATGTGGACGAAAAACAAAAAACAAACGAACGAACAAAAAAATCATATCGTTTGTTCGTTTATTTTTATTCATTTATTTCCCCTCTTTTTTTTTTAATTATTTACCGTATCGTTCACCCCTTAATGCCCTGCGAAACTTCGTCACGTTTTTTTGCTTTGTTTTCCTTTTTTTGGTAATGCACAGACGTGTCTTGTAGATTTTCGCAAACATTTTTTTCTTTCGTTTTTTTTTTTAAATCTTTCTCCCGAGCCACGTGAAAGATCGCGACTTTGGCGAATTCGGTGGCGAACGTTCGTGTCCGTTCGAACGTCGTCGTCGTAATGCAGGACGAAAACAAAAAAAAAAAAAAAAAAACGAATATGGAAAAAAATATCGTGCGTTAAATATCGTTGGAACGCCACAAGTATATAGTCGATACTTATTGGGTCCCGTTTTACTATCGCTAGCAGTAGTACGAGGTTGAGAGCCCGAGCTTGCACGAGAACGGTGCTCTATGACGATTGTACACACTTCCGGTGCTGATTACGTCCTTGGTCTCGCACCGGAGACCCGTGAAACCCTCGGCGCATCTGCAACAAAAATTGAACGAGAAAAATTAGGGTTTTCGTCGTTTTTTTTTCTCGGAAATTTAATTATGACAACAATAATAATGATAATAACGATAGTTGTTATTATATATAATATACTGTTATTAATTAGTATCAATATACTTCAATTTCATATAAGTGTAAACATTAATATATCATAATTGTGTTGCATATCGCGTGTATTCATATGTTATTAATATTGCTTCTATTTATTGCACGATGCTAATATTGATATTGTGCAATAACGAGAGCAATGTCAGTAATGTGATAATCACGGTATAGATAATGATGATGATGATGATAATTATATTAAAGTACGTCATAATAATGAACATCTCCGTCATAATCATATTTATAATAATAATAATAGGAGAAAAGAATTTTTATTATTGTTAAAAAAAAGAAATTCCTGTAATATTTCGAATGCGATAAATTGTTTTTATTGTGATTGAAAAAAAAATCTTATTTTCATCACCTTTTTTAAAGAAATGATTGTGCTTTCTGTTTCCTTATTGGAAAAATAAATAAAATAACGTTTTTTTGGAATATTCATTTATCTTTCTCTCTCTCTCTCTCTGCGAGATGGGCGGAGAGAGAGAGAGCGAGAGATATGATGATGATAGATTTTATTTTACCCTAGTAAGAAATATTCGGGCAATTTAAGGAAAACCATTATTTTAACAAAACAAAGATATACAAATTTAACAAAATAATAAGTAAATAGTAGATAACAACAATATTTAAAAACGTGTTGAAAAATGTTCAGTCTTACAGCTAGATTAACCAACGATGGACAACACACAACTTAAAATGAATTAAAAAATAAATAAAAAAATAAACTGAAAAATAAAAATACTGATGTAATAGAGGAATAATAAAGTAAGAAGGGAGAGAGAGAGATAGAGAAATGTTGAGATGAGAAAGCAAATTGCGAGGGCGATAGTGTATCTATATCTAAGAGTGGATAAAGTGGAAAAGACGAGAACCATAAGAAACACCTCGGAGAGGAAAGAGAACACGGTCTAGACGCTCCTCTGGAAAATAATTTCGGGTCGTTCTATTAATAAACTAAACGAAATGAGGAGAGTCTCTACCGGAGTTTCACGGCATAGCTTTCTCGTAGAAACCGGGATTCGTTCGCTCCATGCTTATCTCTACGTATGTGTCCACGTATTTTATCTACCGAGAAGTTTCTTTCAATTTTTCACAAAAGACAAACCACATATGCCGAATGAATTTGTTAATAATAAATAAAGAATTGAATCTTCGTCGTCGATAAACTTCTTCCAACTGGAAGAAAAACCAGAAAGTCAGAATATCAATAACGAAAAAGTTGGAAAGTCGAAAAAGAATTTACATACTTTTTTATCAACCGTTTTTGTAAACAAAAATATATGATGTTTTTTTCAAATTTTTTGTTTGAGGAAATAAAAATAAAAAATCGTTTTTAACTTCCTCTTTTATTTAAGTAACAAAAATTCAGCGGAGAAAAAAATACATAAAAGATACAAGAAAGAGTACAGAGAAAAATAATAAAGATACAAAACAATCAAAATATAACAATGTAAAAAAATATTTAAAAAGTAAATATGCCGAAGCAATATAAATTTAAGAAAATAATTATAGTAATAATAATAATAATAATAATGCCAATTCAAATAACGAATTATGAAAACTACGAACAAGAGCCTTTCCAACTAAAATCAAACGAGAGTATAAAGTTAAATAAACAAATTAATACAGAAAACAAATAATAAAAAGTGAGAGAGAGAAATAATGCAAATGAGAGACAAACTGGAGTACCGGACGTAGTGTAAAATGAAACGGACCCTGTCCCGCGCGTCGACACTTTTTACACCCTCCCATACACAGAATATGGTACACGTGTAACGGCAGGTTCGTTTTTACGATCGCGCAAGCTCCATTTACGTGCGGTTTTCAGCGACCGGGTGGACGCCACTTTTTTTTTATTTGTACGTTTTTTTTTTTTTCGTCTTTACTGACCCTACGTGTTCTTGGATTGTACACATAATAATTCGTCTTGTCGTGCCAAAGATTATCGAGCTGGGCGATCAAAAAAGAGAAAAGGTTGGGAGAGAAATAGGGGAGGGGGGGGGGTTAAATTCGCGTGCCCTTTCATATACAGGGTGTGAGAGAGAAAGAGAGGAATGCGTAGACACGAATATTGAACATTACATTTTCCCGAGCCTGAAATGCTTGTGCACACAAAATGCATCTGGAAAAACACGAGCAGCGTGTGTGGTCACGTGGCATGTTTATACCACATTTTATAAACAATAGAAGAACCGTGGACGTTAAACGTGAGATAATTATAACGAAGCTTTTTGAAGGGTTGGAATACTCTGCTATTAACAACAAAAGGACAAAAATAAAAATGGTTTTAATTTGAACGTAAGAATATTATTGCATCGATCTTTTTTAAGAGTCCAATTTTCATTTTTGGAGTTAGTTTAGAACTTCATTCGTGTTTGAGTACTTTTCCCTGAAGCACGGTTATATTATATTTGGTTATTTATTTATTTCAAATTTTGTTGTTATTTTAGTTCCAATTAAATAAATTTGCATTTCTCACCATTACGATAATTTAATCGTGTTTAAAAAATGATCGATCAATAAATCTCCCTTTATTTATTTGTTGTTTTGATTTATTAATATGTTCATTAATTGCCTTTTTCAAGTAATATTTTTTAGTTATTTTAGTTTCATTTTTCATTACCATGATCGTATTTTAATTGGGTTTCAATTATAATTAATTTTGTAATTATCGTTAATACGAGTCGTGGTTTAAAAATTCAAGATTGCGAAATATTTTTGTTCAATGATTGTTTAATTTAATTAAATGCAGGTTCAATTGAAGATTGTCAAAAAGTATTGTTATTGTAATTTACCTGAAATAAATGTTTATCAACGGAGCTTTTAGGGGTCGTTATCACCAATTCTCTGTCTCTCTCTCTCTCTCCCTCTCTCACCCCTCTCTCACTCTATCTTCGTCTCTCGATAATTCACGGTCAATCCTGCTCCATCGTTGGCTGTGGTGCAGATCGATTTGCGCAGGTAATTACCGATCCGTCCACGTCACTCCCCTGCGATTTTAAGCTTTTCTAATGCCCCAGCAAGCCTCAAGTACACGCGCGGATACGACGGCTTCTCAACTTGTATACGGGATCGAAAGCACGCGAGGGTCGCGCAGGTGTGAAATTATTGTTTCTTTTTTTTTCTCCTTTGCTCTCTGTACGTGACGTTGGGACTCATAAATGGCGAATAAACTGTGGATTTTCGGGTAGGAAAACTCGCGTTTAGTTTTCAGCGAAATAATTAAAATTATAATTTGTTTGTTAATTATTTTTAAAATTATAACAACGAAAAAAAAACGCATTTTATCACATTTTTCAAATCAATTTTTTTTTATCAACAAATTTTTTCAACGAACCGACAAGAAAGTCATTTGTAGAGAATTTTCTGATGTGTTCAGAACTTTCGTTCAATTTACTGTGCGACCATTAGTTTACGAGTAATTAATTATCAAGGCGAAAAAGTCATGTTTGCTTTGACCGATAATAACTTTGCGAAAAATCATGGTGCAGAGCTCGCGAACCGCTCAAATTAAAGAAGAAGAATCGAGCTACAAGAATTGTTTAACAATTTCATCGAAAAAAAATTATTGACGTTCGTGGAGTTTTCGAAACATGAGGAAAACTTTGGGAAAAATGTCTTTCTTTAGTTTCTGCGAAATTACTTAAAATTGACCGATGGTAAAAAAATTTCACTCAGGATCTCAAAGTTAGAGACTTTGAGCTTCGATTTCCATTTTTGGTGTTTTTTCCACGACCATTTTTCACTATGTTACGGTGTTTGGAAAATCGCGAAAGATTTCGGATTTTTAAAATATCTTTTCATTTGTTACGACTAACCTAAGTAGTTGCATATGAAACTGTTCGATGCTAATTAATGACGTTTACTCCAATATTCTCTCGAATAAAAATGTAGCCTTGCAAAAGCAAGCTGTGACGTCATAGATGGCACTTATAATTTATTTTCAACATCAAAGACGAACCAAGTTCGTTTGTCCCTTTGGCCAATACTTTGAACAAATTGGTTGGTCGATTTACCACCCAATCACTACCTATTCTCATGCAACTACCTGGAATGCATGTTGAACCCAAAAAAAAAAAAAAATTGCGCAGTCACGGATCTCCAAGCAAATTTGCAGTTATTGCGAAAACTGCATAATTCTTTCTACAGTTATTTGCGTGCAGGAACAAAAGCATGCTCGGCTTATCGGAAAATATGTCACCCGAGCTTAACATTTTGTTGCCAAGTCTATATATATGTATATAGGGTGACCGGTAATTCGATCTATTCCATGAAAGGGGTCATTCTAGGTCATTTGGAAGAAATTAAACTCCATCACATGGGGTTCACAATTAAATAGTTACTGAGTTATTATTTTTTATTTTCTTTTTGCAAATTTTCAGACTCGTCACAAAAACAAATTATTTGAAAAATTACTCCATTCTTAATTCTTAATACATAGTATTTTTTAAAATGCATAATCGAGTAACTACTGAATTTTGAGCTCTAGTTGATGAGGTTTAATTTGATTGAAATGAGGTCTGGAATGATAGCCCCTTTGAAGGAATACGTCAAATTAAAGGTCACCCTGTATACTCATAGGGACAACTCGTGAGTTCCTTCTTATGCTCTATCACCTCTCGTGTACAGTTCATTTTGGCTTGCACACTTTTAGCGTGCCGCAATAATATTCAGCAGCCCAGGAGAGAGAGAGAGGGGGGGGAGAGAAAAAGAGTGAACGTGGGGGGAGGAAGGCTCGCGAAAGAAACTTTCACGTAGCTAACTTAATTTAATAACGCTCGCGAGCGTCGTGAAACGCAATTTCAAAGATAACACTTTGCAGGGCGGAAGCGAGAGCTTTCCATGTCAGAGCTCTTTGTGGCGCTGCACTTCTACCTCTCTCTCTCTCTAGCTCTCTCGTTTTGCCGCAATACTCGGTTTGGATTCATGGAATAGTGAAGCTTTTCTCACTTTCTGCTCCTCTCTTAATTTCCCTCTCTCTCCCTCTTTCTTTTTGTCTTCCTTCCTTCTTGTGGCCTTCGTCAGGTAACTGTGAACTAGAAGAAATTTAAAAAAGCTGTGCTTGGCCGTCCGTTCTCGTCCAGAAAAAGCTTCGAGTGTCATTGGAGCATGTGGACTAGAAAAGATGTAGCAAAAACGAGAAAGAAGTGATAAGTGAGAGTGAGGGAGGAAAAGGAAGGATGACGAAGGGTGGAAAAGGGTTCTGAGGATGGCAAAGGGGTTGAAGGGGTTGGAGGTGAAAGGAGCGATTTTTAGAAGGAGGGAGGGATTTTCTGATGGCGGAGAAGGGGATGAAGGGGTTGAAGGTGAGAGGAAGGATTTTTAGAAGAGAGGGATTTTCAGAGGGTGAAAAAGAGAATGAGGATAAAGAATCCTCAAAGGTGGGAAAAAGGGTTAAAACGAGTAAAAGGGATTTTTAAAACAAGGGTGAAAAAGAAAATGAGGGGAAAGGACAGTTATCTTCAGAGGGAGGGAATCCAGCAGGTGGAAAGCGGGGAGTAAAAATGCCCTTCGGAGACACTTTCATCGTACACTCAATTTGAGGAACTACCTTGATGAAACAAATTTCACGATAATGCGGGCCACATCTTTTCGTAATGAAAAATCACCCTTGCGTTCCGTTGACGAAAGCTCCTTCTTCGAGAGAATGCAGTTCCTCTATATTGGTACATGCACCGCTTTGTCATTAGTGCACTCTCGCGTAGTCAACGGAAACAGGAATTTTTTTAAATATTATTTGAAACGAGACATTTTTATAAATAAAAGAAATACTTTCTGATTTCTGCACTTGGAAACTGAATTTTTATGCATTTCGAGTATCCTTTATTAATTAAAACCTTTATTTATTACTTTATTATATATTAAAGTATACATATATCTTTTGTTTATTAAATTTACACTATAGTACTAAATGTGAGAAATATTTTGTTAATACAATTCTAGATAAATATGATATACTATAATATCATAAAATAATAAAATATACTTTACTATGAAAAATATATGTTTATTTGATGTATTATCATAACTATATTAAATATCTCAACTATATTTCACTACGAAAAAAATACTTTATAAAATCATGAAAGAATATACAGAACATTTGTGAATTTTTATTATTAATATTTTTCAAAAATATATTTTTATTTTTCGCTCGAAAATCGACTATCTTTTCTTTTCGTACATTTCGTTAAATCGAATGAAGACGAATCGACACACGAGGAAACGAATGTAAAAATCAAAGACGCGTAAAGGATTGTACATTTATTCAATTTCATATTTTTTTTATTTCTCAAAGAAATATCTCGTATCTTTTGAAAATTTTACTCGTCCGAAGTTTTGCACGAAGCTTGTAATTATCGGGAATGCCGAAAGGAAATCCACGGTCGAAACGATAGACCCATCGACGAGGGGATGAAAAGCCCCAAGGGGAGTACAAGAGACCTCATCAATTCTTTTCCACTTTCTTCGAGGCAGACACCGAGGCTTTATTCAATCCTCTCCTTGCTTTTTATTTCTTCGTTTTTAAAAATTGTTTTTTTTTTCTTTTTTTTTCGTTTCTTTTAAAATATACAAAGAAGGTGAGAATCTGCGGAATTCATTATACCGCGAAGTCGATTTTCCGGTATCGGGATGTTAAGGACATTTCTTCGTTATATATTTTTTTTTTAACTGCTACAACGTGGACTCCGGTCACCAACGTTTTATTTATTTCATCGCGAGGAATCGATCGCTCGAGTTGTCAATTTCGCAAACAAAGAAATAAAATGATTTAGTTTGGGCAATTAACAAAATTTAATTCCTATTGTAATACCAATGAAATTTATTTAAATAATTCTAAGGATTAAATTCATGCGATACAATTTATGTAATGATATAGTAATTATATGAACTGCTTAAATTAAATTAAATAAAAGACAAAACCCAAATGCAACAAAGAATAACAAAAAAAAAAAAAAACACGCGCATATGACAAAGAAAAACTTAAAATTCTGAGAAAAACGCAATAACTGATGTTTTTACATTTGCAGACAAAAATGTAAAAATATAAATGATTAAAAAATAGAATAAAAAAAACGAAAAACGCAGCAAGATTGTGATGATGAGAGATTTTATTCCGCCTTAGTAAACAAAACTTTCAGCAAATTAAAAATAAAACAAAAATATTTAAAAAATACAGATATGAAATTTACCAAAGTTATAACTAAACAATAATATAACAAAAATACCAAAAAAGGTAATTTTAACCATGAATAACGAAAAAAACACAAAAATGTTCTAAAATATAGTGTCTTATATCAAAAATTGACTAAAAATGGACAACACGTAACTTAAAATAAATTTAAAAAATAAAATTAAAAATAAATTGAAAACTAGAAAAGAGAGAGGGAGACTCAGAAAGACATAGAGAAACGTTCAAAAATCTTGCGTCTTACCGCGAGACTTGACTAAAGATGGACAACAAATAACTTAAAATGAACTTAAAATAAATTTAAAAATAAACTGAAAACGAATAGAGTGAGAGAGTGAGAGAGGAAGGGGGAGAAGAGAAACTGATGGCAGTTAAGGCGAGTAAAGCTTTTTCGCCGGATATTCCGAAGAGTGGTGGTCGCTACGTGCCCTCGAGAGTCAAGGAGGGAAAGGAAATGGAGTGCAATATATATACGACGATAGAATGGGAAATAGAGAGCGAGAGTGAGAAAGAATGGGTGAGGGCCAAAGAGGGAGACTGGGGAAGGTTTTGTGTATGTAGTAGTTGAACAGTGATATATATATATATATATATATATATATACATATATATATATAAGACTGCATAAAAATCTATATCGTGTCACCGCAGTGTGCAATAAGCTTCCGCAGATATTACAATCCCTTCATAGCAGAAGTGCTTATCTTCGCTCTGGAATACTCGCGGTATCCGAATACCAAACGAAGAAAGCCGACCCCCTCCAACTTGAGTCTATTCAAACTTTCGAGTTACCCGTAGATAGCTTTGCCTCATAAACAAAAGAGATTTTATCCCTTTTCCGTGAGGCTGATGAAAATTCATCTTTTCCATTGAGATGATTAAAAAACAATCGACTGCTATAGCGATTTTAATATATATTAATTAATTAATTAATTAAATGAATGTATCTATTGATTTGGTAACGAATCAATCAATCTGATTATCTAATCTATCCATCGATCTTCCCCTCAATATTATTATATCTTAAATGAAATATATAGAAATGAAGATAATAAATATATATAAATTATTTAAATGTGATACAATGGTGAAAGCTTAAAATTATATTTTTTCAAACGCTTTTTCACTATACATTTTTAATTATAAATTAGTAGTTATAATAACGACGATAATTATTGATAAATCGTAACAATAATACACTTTATTGAGTAATAATCCTTCTTTCTCTTTCTTATCGTCCTCAAACCCAAACGAAACAAAATAAATATAATAATTATTAATAAATCTATAAATCACAATAATTTTTGTTTTTAGTCGTTGTATTTGTAAAACCAAACAAATCCGAAATCCAAACAAGAAATCCAAACAACAAAATTTATAATTATTTATAAATCGTAGTAATAATAATTATTATTATTGTTAACGTATTTTTCTCTATAACTGCGTCTCTCTCTCGCTTTCGTCCACCTCAAACCCAGACGAACTCATATGAAAAATAATTATTATCCAAGCATCGTAATCATTTTTTTAAAACTTTGTTTTTGTCCATGACTGCTTTTCACCCTCTCGCTGTCTCTCTTTTTTGCCCCCCCCCCCCCCCCGCTCTCCAGTACGCTTAATTAGCAATCCGAGATGAAACCGGATCGAGTGACGAAACGGAGGTAAGAATGGCTGGAGACTCGATAGTGGCCCAAACACTGCTTCTTTCTCCCTCGTTTTATTGAACGAATCCCGGAGCTTTCTCAATTACAGGGGCCGCGATTAATTGCAGTAAACGTCGGAGAGGAGGAACGGTGAATGAACTACCATATACCAATTGT
This sequence comes from Ophioninae sp. A BG-2022a, assembly GCA_030523105.1. Taxonomy (NCBI): domain Eukaryota; kingdom Metazoa; phylum Arthropoda; class Insecta; order Hymenoptera; family Ichneumonidae; species Ophioninae sp. A BG-2022a. The sequence continues at coordinate 7,165 of JAPYZI010002486.1, read as the reverse complement.
TCCTCATACGTATATACGTGTGTGTATACTTAGACAGAGACGGGTATATACGATTATAGTCGGGCGATAAAGCTCGCGAACAGGAAATGAGAAGCTACGCCAAAACGCACTCAGATTCGATTGGCCGAAACTCATCCACGGCACTAGGAAAGTCTGGAAAAGGGAGAGAAAGGAAGAATGTACTTGAAGCAGGAAAAAAAAAAACGGAGTGCCAAACGTCCGAAACTCGAAATGGGACTTCGCTGCTCGATACTCGCTTTCGAGCTTGCAATGTGTCAAAAAAGACAACGTTGAGCATTCTGCGAAAAAAAAGAAACTAATTTCTTCACAATTAAAAATGTATTTCTTCAAACTGAAACACTTTTATGTATAGAAAAAAAAATTAATTTCTGTTTTTTTTTAAACCAGAAATTAACGTTTTATAAATATATTCATTATAAATAATTTATTCAAATTATTACATAAAATATTTAAAAAAAGACTTAAACATTAAAAAAAATTAATTTTTAAAAAAGGTTCGTGGAACTAAACAAAATTATTTCTGTTTTTTTAATAAAATTTACATTAAAGAAAGTCTTTACAATTAAAAATATTAAGAAATTTTTTTTTTAAAGATTCTTCACAACAAAGTAATTATTCTTAACAAATTATAAAAAAATACAAATCCAGAAAAAGAAAATAACGTAAAATGAGGAAAGTTTTAGAATAAACTCGATAATAAACCAAACCACAAAATAAACTAAATAAAAACAACAACAACACAAATAATAATAACAATAATAATAAAGAGAATCAAGATAATAAAGTAAACTTTATAACGTAAAGTGAATTGATTAATTTTCAACTCAGGGAGAGAATGAAAGGAAGAGAGAGGGGGAGAAAGGAGAAGTTAGAGGAAGTCCGTAAGATTTCTACGATAAGGTTTTATCGGGAAATCTTGAAAGCTCGTTATTACACAAAGTCCAAAGCTCTGCCCCGCCTTCGTTCGGCTTCGGCTAAGGTATCTCGGGCTCACGTACATTTTGCATCGAACAGGTCTATTTTCCCTCCCGACGTGGGGATTTCAACAAGACTGCGTTACACGAGTATAATCGAGCGGTGGATTCAGTAGTTATACAGTACGTGGAGATTGTATGACGCGACGTTACGTGGCCGCCCCGTACTTGCGGGAATCTCCTGGTGCCTTTGCGTCGTTATCCCCTCGTCTCTCCGAGTCGAGTCACATAATAATAATAATAATGTTAGTCCAGTTGAGCCACCTAACTATCTTAGATTTAATCATTAATTATTTGATAAGAAATATCAGTGATAATAATAATAATACCAATAATAATTATAATAAAAATAGTAATTATTCTTATCGTAATAAAAAAATCAAACATTATCGTTAAAAATAAATGACACAATTGCATCGTCAGAAAAATTTCGTTATTTCTTCATTTAAAAACTGATGATCCAGTTGAGCAACGGAATAATCCTAGATTTACTACTTAATTATTTAATGAAAAATATGAGTGATAATAATAATAATAATAATAGTCGTTATTTTGATTAAGATAATGAATATAAAACGTTATCGTTAAAAGTGAATGGCATAATTGCATCGTCAGAAAATTTTGGTTAATTCTTCATTCATAAAATCATAAATACGTTCAAAGTAATTATTTCGAGAACATGAAAAAAAAGGAAAATTAAAGAAAAAAAACTTTACAATGATAATTGAGAAAGGGGGCAATGAGTTTATGCTAAAGGAAGAGTATCATGTAAGATGTAATAAATAAATGAAATATAGTAATAATAATAATAATAATAATAATAATAATATTTTTTTAACTTGTCATTGTAATTGAAAAATAATAATAAAATAATTACATTATGAAAAAAATGTGTTCGTTTCATAATCTCAGCGTGATAAAAATATTTATTTCAATGAGATGACCATAGTTAATAGTAATAAAAATTAAATGAACAATAATTAATTAGGGACATACTAATACAAAGTAAATTTCAAATAAACGATGCTGATAAGATTGATAATAGAAAGTGTCGAACAACTAATTTTCAAGTTGTCAGAAAAGGTATTGACCAAAGGGCTTTTCAGGGGGTTGGGAAGGGTCATTTTTAAAAATGGGAATTTAATGATCGTCGCGAAATTAGTTCATAAAAATGACGGGAAAGAGGAAAGCGAAAGAAGGAGTGGGAGTGAGGGAGAGAGTGCAGCGAAGGGAAATGGGGAGGAGAGTGCGAAGAGACGATTATTCAGACCGCATATTACACACGTTCGGTCTCGACTAATTACAACAATTTATATAATGAACGGAGAGTAAGTGAACGTGTACGGAAATATTTCCGGTTAAATTTGTTCACGTGCGCGCTTTAACATACACGTGTGTATACCTCGGTTGAGTTTGCATGTACGAGGCCTTCCGTGCGCACTTCGATTTCAACACGCCTCGGTCCTCTGACCGCCGAAATTTTGACAATCGGAAATTGAATTTCAAATGTGAAAAATGTATTCTCATCGCCGAGTGGAAACCTCGGACGAAATGAAAAAAAAAAAACATCGATCAATCTTCTCGTTGACATTTTTTTGCATTTTCAATATTACGGAGAAATAAGAAATGAAAAAATCAAAATAATACTCGAGAAATGAAAAAATGTCACGATTGGAGACTAAACCCAAATTTCAAAAAACGAATACTCGTTTTTATTTTTTTTGCATTTTATATCTCTATTTATCTTCAAATTTTACGATTATTTGATTAATTGTTTTTGATTTTCCCAATTTTATAATAATTCTTCAATGTTGATTACAAAAAAGGATGAGCCCGGTTAAATTCCAAATTCCAAAAAATATCCCATAGTCGCGTCGCTCAAATAAAATAATACCATTATCATTTATCGACACATTTCATCAAACGAGAAAAAAAAACTTTGATCCCTGCAAGACTAAGTACCGATTCTCCAAAAAATCCCAACTTACCCACGACCATCCCCCAGACAAAGAAATGTAAAAAATCGCCTACGTCGTTTAATAAAAAAATGCCAGTTCCAACCAAAGAAAAAATCTTCATTCTTAGCAAATCTATACAAAAATAATTCAACAATTATTTTTTTATTTAAAAAATGCTTTTATGAATAAAAAAATGTTTTATTTTTTTATTTTTTTTTAAATCATGAACCCAACGAATGCTGAATCGATGTTTCGACGCTAAATCTCCCATACTAGTCCCTCGGTTTGACGTGTCACGAAGACTTAGAATATTCTCGCCACGTGCGGTACCAATAATGCACGATGCCCTCCCTCCCCGTTCCCACCTCAAACTCTCCCTCCCCCCTTCTCCCTCTTTCATCCCCAGCATCCCCTAATATATCGCGATTCAGTTAAAATTCCACTTTAATATGCGCTATAACAATCAACAATAATGTATGATAATTTACGTTATTGCGGTTCGCGACACGTTTTACAGTCGTCGAGCAATATGTGCGTCCGACTTCCTTTTATTTTTCGTTTTTTCTTATTTTACAACCCCCGTACGATCGTTTCGAGTCAACACGGGGTGCAATAAACGTGAAAACGTGTGGCAACCCCACCCCCCCCCCCCTCCCCTTCTTCAACTACCAACCGTGCGAAACGGAATTGGGCTCGAACGTTGGGGGAAGGGGTTTGGGGATGTCAGGATAAAGGTAGAACAGGAAGTCGCGATCAGAGAAAAAGGGCTGGGGGTTGGAAGCGTCGGGGAACGGGTCGGTTGTCGAATAGGGTTGAGAGGGTGAAATCTCCGGGAAATTTTCCCGGAACGAGTTTATGTGACTCGATTGTGAATTTGTGGCGAAATGGGCCGAGAGAAAATATGTGTGCGTGGGTGCACTCAAAGCTCGTAATAACGGAGTGGATATTTGGAAGGACGGAGGGGGGGGGGGAGGAGTTCTTCGTCACCTTTGTTCCTCTATTTTTCCTGTTTTTTTTTTTTTTCGTTTCGTTTTTGAATATTTGAAAAAAAATGCGTTGACGAAAAAAAATGTTGTACTCGAAAAATAAAATTTCGTTCATGGAGAAAGAATTTTCATTGACGAATGAAAAAACTTTGTTATTGAAAATAAAACAAATTCCGTTGACGAAAAAAAGTAGAAAGCAAATTGGTGTATCCCTTGTCTTTTAGAGCACGGTTGGGTACATTTCTGTATAACGGTGAACGCACCCTGCTTTTTTTCCTGCTCCGAGAATTAGATCAAGGAAAGCTTTTTGTTATCACTTTGAAAAGAGCCTCAATTTTTGATAGTACAATACTTTTATTTCATTAAATATTTTTTTTAAATAATCGTATTTATAAAGAATATTCTCTTGGCTTTAAAATTTAATTTTTCTTGTGCCTTAAATTGACAAGAAAATTTTTATATGGCTGTACTAACATTGCCAAAAAGTCAATAAATATTTTTTTCTTCCTCTCTCTCGTGCGTTTTTAATTTACGTTGCGTTTTTTATTCACACTGCGTTTATTGGTTTATATTGCATTTTTTGAAAATCGACATTCTGGTTTTTAATTATTTTTTGTTTTTCGTATTTTTTGAAACATTAAATTGTAAAATTTTTATATTTTATTTTATAATTCTTAAATTGCCCGAACGTTTTTTTAACTGGGGCAAAATAAAATTTATCATCATCATAATCATCATCATCATCTCTCTCTCTCTTTTGTTTTCACCATACGTTTTTCGTAACAAGCTAATCGAATAATTCCAGGGACATATCATCTGGCCGAGCTTCGCACACGACGATGAGTCTCTTCATTGTGCATTGGGCGCAAATTCCTGCTTATTTATATAAATGGATGGATAAAAGTGCAAGAGAAAGAGGGAGAGAAAGAAAATGGCGGTGAGTGGCTCTCATATCTACCTTTTAATCCCTCTCCCCCCCCCCCCCCCCCCCCCCCCCCCCCCCCCCCCCCCCGCTTCCCGCTGGCCGTACTCTCGTACCGTCTTTCGCCATATCTCGGTTTTTCGCTAGTGACAATGTTCTCGTAGGAAACGAAGCGAGGAAACTGGTGACGATATACAATCGGACCTTGAGCCGGAAGTAGGTCAACGCGAATATCTACAGAAACATACCCCTATATAGAGGGTGACCGGTGGTTCGACTTATCCCTTGAAATGAGTCGTTCGTATGAATTTAAAATTAACGGTCATCCGTATGAAATCGAGCCTCATCACGCAGGATTCAAAATCGAGTCAATAGTGAGTCATGTTGATGTCATTATTTCTTATTTTTTTATTAACCGGCTCTTTACTAAAAACAAATAATTTAGAAAATATATATTCCATTCTGAATTTTCATTTTACATTTTTTTGAATAGTGGCAAATGAATGAGAACATTGGAAAAAAAAATGCGTGTCCAAAATGTGCTTCATTTCGGAAATAGTAGATTTTGTGGACAAAAATATATACATATATTTATAAAATTAAAAAAAATTAGTTATACAACCCAAAATCCAACGTCCTCAAAATGACTTTTAAATAAACATTAACAGCGTTTCCGCAAAATTATTTTTACGAGAATTCTGACGTCTTCAAAATGACGTACTCGTTGTAAAAGATTTATCAAGGACGGTCTCCAAAAGTAGGATCGCTTTACCATATACGTGCATCAGCTTTGTGCACGCAATAGGGGACATAGGCAAACGTGTATGGGCGGTTTCCCCGGTGAATAGTCTTCGTTCCATATGGGGACAATTTCTCTGCAGTTCAATTGTCTGCTCAGTATGCGCTTCACCACACCCGGTGGAAGAAGGATGCGATACACGCAGACGACCATATATATACCGGGTGATTCGCTGGGAATTAGTCACTGGAAAACACCTGTGAATACAGTAGGATCCCGATTCCCTATCATTTCTCTTTCCCTTGCCCTCAATGAGGCGATTAAGGGGTCTGATGAAAGATCGAATTAAAATGGGAGTCTTAAGTATCTTTTAGGTGAACGGGGAGGGGGGGTATTAATAATACTTGGTTTACTATTATTGGTTACCATCGATAATTATTTGTAACTAGTGAAACATAGTTATTTTAATTGCTAAGTAAGAATAGTTAGTAAATTACTGGTCTATTACTAATTATAATACTAGTTGTAATCCCGGTAATAATTACTAGTTATAATAGTAATTAGTAACTGGGGGAACGTAGTAAAGTTTGAAGAGCGTTTCGCTCGGAACGACACACCCTGTACGCTGCCAAAGGGAACCATAACAGTTTTGAATCACTTTGTATATATTTCAAACGTACCGAACAGTGTACACGGCCACGTAGCACTGCCGGGTTCTCGTCGTGCATCCACTTCTCGGTTCCATTTCACTAGTGAATGGGCTCTGCCCATGTGTACAGGGTGTCCCAAAAATTAAAGATTATGTTGCAGTTTCTTAAAATTATTTTTACGAGAATTTTTACGAAAAGATCATCTCACGATTATGAGGTTATTGAATACGACCTCAGGAAGAAATAAAAGAACACACCCAAACAAACCCAAACAAGCTTGAAGAAACCCAAACAAACCTGAACAAACCCAAACAAATCCGAACAAATGCAATGAAACCTGAATTACTCGCTTGATCTCATTGATAGCACGATTTGTTTAATAATATTCTGACAATAATTATTCGTACTTGCACCATTCGTTCTTGAGACGTGCAACATTGCCGCGAGCTAGAATTTTCACAAGTTTCAAAAATATCATTGAAATCTCGAAATCTCTGGCACTTGGCTATTCGCTGTCATAATTGGCTATTCGGGATCGTCATCAGCTTGTCTGTTATTTTTCGTTTTTGGGACACCCTGTGCATATATGTATATATGTGCATATATAGACCCTACAACTATTACATATAGCTATAATTAAATTGTTTGCACAGGAGAATGAACTAGCGAAACTTTCGCTTCCGTTCTCCATGGCATTACCCTGCATATAGTCGCGATGTATAAATATTATTGCGATTCAACGTGCTCCGCGCGTTTTCATATTGAGCCTTGGAGTAACCCAAATGTGCACGTGTAACGGAGAAACACGACCAGCGGGAGTTTCCAGAGAGCGAAAAACGAAAGAGAGAGAGAGTGAGAGAGGAGGGCGGGGGGGGGGGGGGGGGGGGGGGGGGGAGGAGGGGGGGGGGGGGGGGG
>JAPYZI010002485.1:0-26186 GCA_030523105.1 Ophioninae sp. A BG-2022a | reverse complement strand
CAGTCGAATTTTCCACTTTCGACAAAAACTCGGGCATATTCGTAATCAGCGGAAAATTTCCGATCAAATACACCCTTTTAATACTTAAAAAACGGAAAACAAATTTTTTCGACCTCCCAGGCCCATTTGGCCGGAATCTTAAAAATCACGATATTTCAAAAGGACGTAGAGTGAGCTTCTTGCAGACGATCGGGATACATTTGAGGAGTCAGGAAAAGGTTTTTGCCTGACTTAAATAATGGCGTTGGATTCGTATCGATATCTCCAATAGTTTTCTCAGAAAGTCCACTTGAAAAACCGCAAAAAAAGAGGCAAAGGGGTATGTATGGAAAAATTTGGAAAAATCGATGATCCAACTTTGAAATTCTGCCAAAAATCGAAAAATTATCGGACTTAAATGATTAAAAAAGCATTTTGACGAGAAAGTCATAACGAAGAGATTGAGCACAGAGTGGATTGTCAAACCCTAAAGGAAAAAAAGTTATCGATGATTTAAACTAAAAGAAATTATTCTTACAAAAAATCCAAAAAAAAAAAATTGATTTTTAATATTTTTTTATTTCATTTTTAATATTTTCACGGCGAAAGTTCAGGGATTGCAGTGGAATATTCGATAATTTCGAAACGTCGAATATTTTTCAACCATTCCTTCTCATCCCTTAAGTGCACTTTTTGAAGTTAGCACGCTTTGCAAATTCTACGATCGTTGAACAACAACTTGAAAAAAAATGATAAAGAAATCGTGCTCGTGGTGTAACGAGATATTCGCGAATGGATAAACCTTAAGGGGCCGTAATTATTGCAATAATTCATCGTCACGTATGCATGTCAATATCGGAACGTGGAGAGCGTCCGAAAGTTTTATTCTGAAAAAATATTATTCGTCGCGCGTGATATCTCGCGCGATTTAATTACGTGTATGCGATTGGAAAATGGCTACGTGGTAAATTCGCTGCGTCGCAAGCTTTAGCGTCGACGATCGAACGAAACACACACATAAACACTAGCTTACTACTAACGTACCAACACACCCGCGTGTATCCGCAAATATATATCTAATACTTTGATAATAAAATAATGCTCGTGCACGAGTTAATTAATTACAACGGGGCGGATATATCGCACGACAAGACCCGGCTGTGCCCATTAATAATCGTGCAAACGATGAATATTAATATACGCTCCTTTCTCACTTTCTCTGTCTCTCCCTTCAATGTCTCCCTCCCTCGCGGTTATACATTTGTTTGTGCACATCTCGAGCACGGAAAAGTTGCATCGTAATTACGTGCTTAATAATATATGTATGTAATGCGCACACATACGCGCGACGTAAATCTGAAATGACTGCGATTTGATCACGTTGGAAGTTCATCGTAAAAAGCACGCAGGTAAATACATTTCCATCGAAAATGAACTTGTCATGCCCGGCTATATTCTTTTTCGCATTGAAATACACAATACAAAAATGCAGCGAAAAATACATTTCTGTTTAATATGCTTCCAATTTGCAGTCAGATTTAATTACTCTTCATCGATGTCCAGCCGTTTGCAGATTCAAACAAAAAATTCATTCGCTCCGTGTCGTTGTGAGTAGCAAAATATAAATCATTGAATGTACAACATACAGTAAATAAGCAAATAAATTAATAAATTATTATTCAATCAGAGTGTAATAAAACATACGTAAAAATAATTTTACAATAAAATGAAGAAAAAAAACTCGTTGTTATAGCAAAATTAATAATGAAGTTATATTAAAAACAAAAAATGCATAATCAAATAACAAATCCGGCACGTTTTTGTATAGAAACGAAAACGATTCTTATTCAGGGATCAAAGATCCAAATATTCGAAGGACTCAGAGAATTCTAATGATAAAGAATGTAAATCCTTTTTCTTGTATTACAACGGTGCAAAAATTCCACAACTCCTGGACAACAAAAATTCTTTGCGACGTCTCATTTTCATTACTAACAAAAAAAAAAAAACAAAAAAGGATCATTTCCATGAAAATCTAACGATGCAACAATCAATGTTTCATTCTATCGAAAAATGCTAATATCCAATAAAGTGATATCCAAATTTTTTACGGAGACACTGGCGTTATCTACAAATTAGACGCCACGTACTGGTAAATATTATTATATTGTTACGCGCGAATACATCCGAGGGCCTCGGTACACTCATCCGATTGCCATGCAATTTGATTCGTACATTTGTACATACGAAGCAACGATGCGGGATCATCGAACGCCTCTCCTTCTCTCTCTCTTGTTCCGCATACGCTGCGAGACGACATATGCGAACGCGTCTGGCGAAACGTTGGAGGCATGCACGCGCGCATTATCACTGACACTCGCGGCACTCTTTGTGCACACGGTGTGTGATACACCGGTCAATATATAGTGATGTACTTGCGCACACGCGTGTTTCAAAAGGGCGCTGCATATGGATTCGATACGTGAGAGGGTGTTGGTAAATGGAGACTGTCCGGGTCCATTCACGACCACGATTGGCATTGTCGTTGCGGTAAGTGACACCGCACTGGGTTTCGTGACCCCTCGACGGCGCGATTCAACGAGAGCGTACATCATAATATACGTGATATTCATGTGTGTGTGTATATATGTGTGTATGTATAGAGGGAGAGGGAGAGAGATAGGTTTGAAAAAGAATTGGGTTAAGTTTGAAACCCGAGAAATAATCGAGCAGGTTTTCCCATTCTTTATTGTCCGTCCGTCTGTCTGTGCCTTTGTTTTTCGCCGTGATATATTTCTTTCTCTCTTTCTGTCGTGATCTGTCTGTTCGATTGAACTCCACTACTTCCTGTCATACTCTTTGGTTATTACCATTATTATGCTTCGATTAATTTCATCCTGCGACCAAATCTTTCGACCTCGTAGTAAATTACTTCTCTTTTGTTTTTCATTATCCGCATTTTTTATATCTTAGTTTTTATCCTCTGGTTCCGTAAATTTTTGTATTTTGTTTTCCTCTTATTTATTTGAGGTGTCGTTCTTTTTATCTTGTCGATCGACCTGTTCCATTAAACTCTTTTTTTTTTTTTTTTTTTTTTTTTTTTTTTTTTTTTTTTTTTTTTTTTTTTTTTTTTTTTTTTTTTTTTTTTAAAATTTTTTTTTTTTTTTTTTCGTTCGTTATTTCTCTATTTCATTTTCCTTGCATAACTATTTTTTCACTTGGACTCTTGGATCGTTTCATGAGGCATCGCGGATGTGTACGGATCGATCCATGTATTCGCTAATTCTCTTCCCACCTGTGTCTCTTCGATTTTCTTTCGCTCACCATCTAGCCCTTTGCCTTTTTCGTACGTTCGATAGGTACGCCAAAGAAAAGATCGGAGGAGCTCACGCCCACGCGAGTCCGCGAGGCCGTCACGGCGTAAAATCCATAATTACGCCGACGAGAATTGACGCAAAATTGAGGATAGCCATCGCCGCAGCATCATCGGGACGGAGGGCCGCGCACTCGTCTCGACGCGGATCCCCCGAGAGCCTCCCCCTCATCCGCCCGTGCTCATTGTCTTCATCTTTAGCTTTTAAAGACCGCGATAATTCGCGCGACCTACCGCATACAAGCTTCTGCTATCTCACTTTCTCTCTGTCTCTTTCTCTCCTCTCGGAACTTGGCGATGAGCTGGCTCGTCGATGATTTTTTGCTTAGCTTAAATTGATTATTCTCTTTACTTCGTTATTAGTTCAACCTTTATTTTTCAAGTTTATGTTAACCTCTATTTTCGTATCTTAGGTTAATCTTCATCTCGATCTTTTTATCTTTATCCTTATTGTTACATTTTGTGGTATATCACATTTTTTAAATCTTTTGACGAATTTTTATTTCTATCTTTTACTTCGTTTTCATTTTATCTTATTCCATGTGGATTCCTTGATTTTTATTTTTATGTTCTTCGTCAGCTTTTTGTATAGTGTATTTTCTTTTTCTCTGTCATTTTTGTAATTATAATTTACTCTTATATGAAAGTATGACTGGCGCAAAACAAACTCCATCATCATCATCATCGTCATCATCATCATCATCATCATCAATCGCCTTTTCCTACGTACCTCTCAGTTTCCACGGATACGTAGCTCGAAACGAAAAAATAAAGAGAATGAAACGAAATAATAAAAATGCTGCTAATTGAGTTGATTGTCGATGAGCAACACTTATCGTCGATCATCCGTTAGATTACCGAAGGAAATTCAATGAAACAATAATGAGGATATAACGAAATGACGAAACAAAACAAAAAAAGAAATGAACACTCAGGAACAAACGTAAACAATGAGGTTGCGAGTGTTATCGCGATATAATAATAATACTGTCGCCTACGATTTTTGGACGTATGATACATACGAAGAAAGAGCGGAAGTGAGACAGAGAGAGAAAGAGAGAGAGATAGATGGAAGAATGTGCGATTAATTTGATATAAGAGCTGGCCGAGTATAAGCGATCCAGGAGGCGGAGAATGAATAATTCCTGCTTACGAGGCGCCTCAAGTATCGCTCGCGCAACGCGAAATCTTGGCGTTTGATTCCAGATGAATTTTCAAAACGATGTACGTCGCCCTTATCGTTTCCTCTCGACGAAAAAAAAAAAAAAAAAACGAAATCCTTATTCGCTCGTACATTCAAACGTATGCGCGAGCGAATGAAACTTGGCTACCATCACTCGTTCCCGATGATTTATCGGCGAAACGCAACGAACACGACACACCCGCTCAGTCGTGGATTTTTGTGGCTTTTATTTTTTATTTTTTGGGTCCTGCTCGAACGCGGCGTACCGCGATTAATCGCGAGTTGTCCCATAGTACACGCGGGGACGTAGAGGCACACATACGAATTTGCGTTACCGCGAGTCATGACAAAAATTTATACATTCGAGGATCGTGAGGTGTACAAGAAGAGAAGGGAGCCGCGGGTGCAGAGCCGATTCGAGTCTCGTTAAATTATATACGCGTGATCACTCGAACGACCAATTGTACCCGTCGGGCGTAATGCACGTAACGCAAACGTACATAACTTTGTTCTGTTATTCGATCGTCCCTTCAATTTCTTGGTATTTTTTCCTTTTTTATTTCTTTTCACGTCACTGTGATTTTGTTCCCGAACTCCCGAGGCTGTGGGTAGGTTTTGTGACGTTGAAGCTTGCTCCGTTCCAACGCAACGACCTGTTGTCGTTTTTATCTTCAATTTTTCGCTGCATACAAATCACCCAAAATTTCACGCAATTGAAAATAATAATAAATAGTGGAAGAAAAATAGCGGAGTTGAATGGACGGATCGATAATCAAAACGAAATTAAAAAAAAAATAACAATTGAAAATTTAAAGAAGGAGGATAATGGAAAACAAAAAAAGGAACAGAAACTGTAAAAAGTTATACAAATTTTGAAAATTTCATTATTCATTAAATTCATTCATATTTTCCTGATCCAAACCGCAACAAAATTTTTTCTCAACGATACAAGTTCATCCGAAAAATATGTCTAGCTCAAAATCTAAATAGGAAGTTAAATAGAATTGGAACTGCATTCTAATTTTAATATGATTTTTTTACAAATTTCTGATTTTTATTCTTAAACGCCAGAAGAAAAAAAGAAAAAAAAAACGAATCGAAGGTTGAAAATTAAAAAAAATCAAAAACCAAGACTCACTGGTACGGTCGACCCTTTTTCGTTTAAAGAAAATACAAAATAAGAAAAGGTAACGCGCGTGTAAACATTTTCCCGTGAATTTTACTGGGATGGCTTGGCTCCGCATCGCGCACCCATTAAGATGCTCGTCCGAGATTAACATAAATAAATAACTGGCGGTTGCCACCTTCTCCACCCTCGCGACTCTGGAGATTCGTCGTCATCGCTGCTCGAGAGTCTCTCTTCCCGTCCGTGTAGTCTACCAGGCTGGACCGGGAACGCTATTTCACCGGGTATATACTGTGTAACGTTCGTAATTAATGCATTATTAAAGGCGCGAGAGAATGTAATTATATTGCCCCGCGGAGAAACTGGCGAATAATCACAGCCTCTCTGCGACCGCTGTGGGCGCGCGGGCGCGTTTAACCGATAAAAACGTGCGTTACGTGATGTCTGTATATGTACATACGCGAGGGATGCACCAGTCAAATGAACCGTCTCATCCATGAGACGGTAACAATATGAAAGTCTTCATTGTCGTTTTTGTATTTATTTTTCTTTACGTTGGGAATTCGTGGATGCACGTGGCAAAAAACATTTGCGTTATCTTCAATCGATAAGTATATTAAGAACAAAAAAATGAACAAACGTATTGTTCAATCGAAAAATATATGTGGTTATAATAATATTGTTAAGTGCAACTAACTTTTATTTATCAATAAAAATGATTAATATTTATTAATTCTAAAAGTTTATAACATTTATTATTGATAATTGCGAATTATAAAAGTTATAAATAATTAACATTTAAAAATAAAAAATACTTTTTTTTATTATTGCATTGCCGTTTCGTAATTATTAATCAGTTTCATTTACAAATAAAAAATATTTATTTACGAAATATAATAAATTGGTATATTAATATTTATGAGCGAATAACCAAACGAGTACACGATTCGATCTGTTTTATATGTTTTCATAATTTTCTTGCGAGGCAGCAAAAAGGCAGACACACCTAATAAAAAAGAATTATTCTTCGTTCCGATTCAAACGAGCCAACGAAACCTATCGAAACTTTTACAATGACACGATAACGTCGAAATTGAGAATCGATTCGTTTTCGGATCGGGTACACGTTACGGAAGAATTTGCTCTCTTGCGTGTCATCGACAAGAAACAGAGGCAGAGGAAGCGAAAGAGAGAGAAGAGAAATGTCGTGTTTTATTACACGAATCATTGAACGGTGCAAATACGTCAGAACGATGCGCGAATGTGTTCAAAATCGAAAACGAGAACGATAGGAAGTATATGATTGACATTTGTACGACGAGAGACAGACAGGGGGAGGGAAAGAGTGGAGCACAGAAAAAGAGCGGTCCAACAAAGGCCGCGTTTGAACGCATGCTCTCTTTAAGTCTCAATTAATCATAACTCTTCAGGGTTTGTGTATTCGCGGGCATGTTTGTTATAAAATTTTATTGATAAGACACCCCCGACTTTGCTCTCGCATCGAGAGTGATCGACGCCACAATATACGGCCGTTGAATCTCGATCTTTCCTTTCCCTCCGCCCTGTCCGTCTCTGACTCTCTCTCTCTCTCTCTCTCTCTCTCTCTCTCTCTAGTTCTCCTTACTCCTCATCGTAGACTTCATGGTCTTCCGAGAAACCGATGGAATGAAGTGTCCATGTATATGCTGCAGTCACTCCAAATCTGTCTCCCTCCTTCTCTCTCTCCCTCTCCATACGTGTATTTGTATATACGCGCGTACGTATACGTATGGTAATCTCTGTACTTCGAAGCCCCTCGTTGATGCGCAAGACCACCACCGTTGCATATGTTGCACCATTCAACAACCAAGGATTCTACGCTGGTTGATTCAAATCCAAATATCTTCGCCAGACTTGCGTAAACACGCGGATCGAGAGCGAAGAAAAAAAAAGAGGAGGAGGAGGAGGAGGAGGATAAGAACGGTGTTTGGTTGTACCATATCAAATCAGACTATGGGTAGACCATTTGGATCGCTCTTGTATATGTCCTAGCATTTGGCTTTATTAAAAATTCGTTTTATCTAAATATCGATTGCGGACTTCTCTCCTCTCTTACTAAAGAGAAGAGTTGGCTAAATACAGGAAACGAAGAAACGAAATATGTTTCCAACTTGCTTCAGATTATATTTCAAATCTGTATAATAAAAATTAAAAAGAAACAAAGCTGTAGTAAAGAAATACAACATCTTTGCATAAATGTTATATTGGAAATCCATATAACAAAAAACTTCATCAACTCTCGAATCGAATTCCAGACTCGCAGGGCTGCTCTCCACCTTGGCGCTTTTTGGGCGGGGGGATGCACCGGCTGCGTTTAAACGATGATTAAAAAAAATTGCAATTTCGTAAAAGGCACATAAGTGTACGAGGAACGGACCAAGCTATCGAGAAATAGGAAGAGGGAAGAGGGAAGGATTTCCCGTGGAGCGCGCGAGAGAGAGAGAGAGAAATGGAGAGAGCAATAGAGGAATGAAGAGGAGAGAGGGAGTCTGTGAACATTCTCGGGGTTCTGGCCCCACGAACAAATATTTACGAGAGACCGACGTCGGTCGGCGTTGAACGAGAGAACTCTCCCTCTTCCTGACTGGCTGCCTCCCGCCCTCCCGCCCACGGAGGGTTTCAACGTAGCGTTGTCCTACCAGGGCTGTACACGGGCAAGAGTAACTTCTCGTTATTTACTCGGGTAATATAAGGGAGTCGCGCAGCACGACGGCCCCTTCTCCCGTAGACGGCAACTCCGGTAGCGTTGGATCGCTACCGAATTATTAATGCTTGCTCAACGAAGAATGACATCGCCGAGAACGCATAGTCCGAAGCTTGGAGATATGGAAATACGAGGAAGCCCTTGTTCAACCCAACGGGCCTTCGGCCGGTGTCGCAAAAAGGGTAAGACAGCAAAAGGGCAAATAGTGGCGCCTCGTACCCGTCATCCGTCAGCGATGCTTTCCACTGAGTACCGCAAGCATCAAGAGGCTACACCAAAGTGAAGCCAACCTTGAATCCAAATTGAAACTAAAGTAACCAACTCCGAAATGGATGTAGTTCGATTCCAGTGGATTCCATTTATAACGAACGATCGTTCGTGCGCGTACGCGCACGCGCATACACATAGACGTCTTATTATTATTCTATTATGTCTGTCCAAGGATATCGTTAAGCCATTATTGGCAGGGGCGTTCAGCGTTACACCCACACATCGTCCCGCTGACATTAAGTAAGATAGACGAATATCCTGACTACACACGAGCCGTCAACTCTGGAAGGGGCTCTCCGGTAGCCGAGTGAATTGGAGCACGCTGATCGAGCCACATTGTCTAAGTGATATCGTATCCTAGCCGGCGCGTATACCCAGCCACTGACAATATGGGTGCACTTGATGCTCGTGTGCAAGCCATTTATCGGGTGATGGAATTTCTCCGGTCTCGTGGTGGCGCGGTAGGTGCGCGAGTGAAAAAAATTCTACCGAGAGAGATAGATCAAAGAGTGCGAGAGGAAAAAAGAGAGAAGAGGAGGGAGAGGGAGAGTTGGACGCGACGCGATAATTTGCAAGGAACCTCTTGATGGCGCTCGAGGCGTAGAGGATGATGAAGATGCTTCGGGTCGAAGCAGGTGGAGTGCACGTATCAGGGGATAGATATGGAGCTCTCCAACGTACTCTTGAATTTCCTGGTCTCCTGTACGTATGTATCTGCACATTCTGTTCGACAAGAGCGCGTACGGTGTAACTCAACAACTGTCGCAGAGAGAGAGGGCTTTCAAGAAAGATACACTAGCGCTACGCGACGCGAACCGTAGGGCTCCCATATTGATGAATGGTCTAGTCGCCACCTCTATTAATAATCGTCCGATAACTGAGGGACATGAATTCCACTAATTTCATGGCATAATTTGTTAACAGTCTGCTGGATTGGTTCATCGTCGACCAGGTATGATCGATCGGAAAAAGTGTCTAAGAATGATCGCGGATCGACGCAAGTAACGTTGTTCCAATCGCGATACATACATTTCTTCCATAAAAGTGAGTTGTTTCGTCGACGTGGTTTTCGAACAATAAACGTGCGTCTATAACGACGCTCAACAGACGGATTGTCCATCTCGGATATCGGAACGGTAACGTTCGATAGTGTCTCAATTTCGCATCCCGCGAATGAACGCTGGCAGTGGTGCAATGTGGGACGGGGTAAAGGTTTGAGAAATCGTATAATGTGAATAATGGGGCAAAAAGAGGACAGGGATGAGGGCCAAAGAGACATCAATGAGAGTGCGTGTTTGGCTAGTGGGCTGGTATTGAGTCTGCGCTCGAGAGAGTCGTACTTGATGTTCGTGTGCGTGCGTACGTGCGAGGAGCCTCCTTACCGCTTCGCGAGACGAGAGGATCGGGGAAGAGAGGAAAGAGAGAGCGAGAGAGAGAAATAGATGAAGATGAAACGAGGGATAGAAGTGGAGTTGGACAAAAGTAGACAGGGAAGCGGGGAGAGAGAGAGAGGGAAAGAGAGAAGGAGGCTCTTGAGAATAAGAGTGTCCCAAGAAGCAAAGGATACTGGCAGAGAGAAAAGGAGCGAGAGGAATGCGAAGAAAGAGGCGACGGGGAGGGGGAAGCAGACATCACAGAGAAAAGATCTAGAGAAGAGGTCTGGTCGTCGGGAGAAGGAGGCAGAAGAGAGAATAATTCGAGAAACTTGGCGACTGAGCGTTCGAGAAGAGAGCCACGTAGTACGAGGAGGCAAAGACAAGGAAGAGTAGGGCAGAGGAGAAGGAGCACGCCACTCCCGGCTCACACGCAGATATGTGATAGAACGTTGCCACGCTGGCTTAATGATGTTTGTTCAATGAACGTGGCCCAGCTCAAAAATGGCTCTCGTATGCTATACATGCGCGTGGATGGTACAGTACCGCGTGTACGTGCTCGTGTGTACGCGGAAAGATCGAGGAAACGGAGAAGAGCTGGAGGGCCAGTGGAGAACCTGACAGTCCATTAATAATTGAGAATTCGCTCGTGTGAACTCTTCTCGGCGAAGATTGTCGGGGTCCAGAGTATTGTTCATGGAACGAGTCCAATCTTGGAAGCGTCAAAAAGAAGCGCCACTTGGCGACGTTTCCTAAAAAACATACTCTCGTTTGATGATCGTAAAGTTTGCGCCGCTGGAACTCGGCGCGAGTCATTTTTCTTTCGTCTCGGAAATTTCGTTTGACAAATTCGAGTTACGAAAATCGCGCGAACACATCTGGATCGTTATTCAGGATTCTGACGCAGCGTGAATCTCTAAGATACGATTGTGGATAATCGTGATGGAAAATTATCGGAATATATTTTTTTCTCGCAATACTTTTACTATTACTTTTAATATTTTATCTTTTTCTTTCGTACGAATGCAGTAATCAAAGTCAGCAAAACGGGATTTCCGAAAATACTAAAAAATAAGTTTGGGGGTCACTCTTCAAGTGACCGCCAAACAATGAAAATAAATGAATAACCATTTAAAGAATCATCTAGTTGGATTTCTACCATCAAAAATCGCGCCACCGATACTACCCACACAAACTTTATCTGTAAACCTTTGAAACACGTGTATCATTTTTTTTTCTTTGCCTCCGTCTCTTTCAATCGATATCGAATCGTCATCTGAGTTCTTCGTGTGCAATATATCCACGAGTCGTTTTTTGGAAATTGTACGTTCTCAACTCCCCCCCGAATCACACTGTCACCGTTTCTTCTCCGAGGAGATACGAGTCGAATATTTCGATCGATAAAAAAAATGATGTAATCGCGTCACGGTTGAATGAAAGGAGGTGGTGTACGCAGGTAGACGAAGCAGGTAAGGTAAACCTACCAAGTTTCTTGTTAGTGTACACACGTAGCGCGTGTTTATAACCGAATAAGCCGCGTCTTAGCGAGGCCGCGCGTACAAAGCTGCTACTTTTCAAGACTGTGTGTATTGGTGTGCAATTGTGTACGTGCGCGCGTGTGCGAGGAAAACCCTCGAGTACACACGACAGAATACGCGCAACCGGTGGCCGTTGATCCAAGGAATAAACAGGTACACGTATATACATATACGCTTTCAATCTGCGATCTATATTTGCGAAGTCACACTGCGAGGACGTGGAAACTATGGATACGTCGATAAATCGGGATATGTTCCACTTTATAGTCAAACCTATCTGTATTCCGAAGTTGGGGTACTCAAGCTGATAAATATTCTGCTTGATCGTGAAACGGGTGAAGAGGAGGGGGATAAAGATGGAGAGGAGATAAAAAGAGAAAGAGTTCGTTTCAGTGAGTTAAAAAAATATTCGTTTGGATAAAGAAACAATTCGATATGATGCAACATTCGAAAATGGACGACAACTTTTTTACGATATATAAACATTCAAAATGGATTCGACATGACAGTAAAAATGAATTGGCGTGATAAGGAAAGTAAATTGATGTACAGTCGCAAGGGCTTATCGGATACGAGTAAACATTTTTTCAAATAAGTTCGATATGATAATATATTTTACTACAATTTTTGTTATATCAATTTTTTAATCGGCGTTTCTTTTTTTTCAAGCGCCGTATAGATAATACTTAATTGTTTTTTTTCCCAGCAATCTTCACGGCTTCGACGATACCCCGAACGATTCTTTGTATCCTTCTTAATGGCCTACGATCTACTATCAAGTGGGATATACAAAAAAAAATTGTTCAAATTATAGAATTTAAACATTGAAATATTTACACGAAAATTCCATAAACGAAGGGGAAAAAAAACGTGTGCGAAACGCGTTGAAACAAAAGGAGTGAAGGAGAACAATTTAATCCGTGAAAGATGGAGACGACCGAGCCCTTTTTGCGATCATCGACATACCGGTTACGACGCTCGTACGCATGCTTGTACATTTACTTTTTGCCGAGAGATATCGCCTCGTTTCTCGATAAAACTAGCCCCGATATGAATTGCGCGGCTGACTGTTGCAACTCCGTTCGATATTCTTCTGGCTGCTCTATCGCGCGACGTTTCTGTCATCGCGCGAGAGAAGATAGGGGAAAAAACAGAGATGAGAAAATGAGGGAGAAGAAAAGTGGAAATAAAAAAAAATGAGCAAGAATAAAGAGAAAAAGAAACGAGAGGAGGAAAAAAAAGTCGTAGGCTGTGCGTGCCTCGCGACGCAAGGGCATCAACTTCTTTGACGTCAGCAGCAAATTTCTTCGATTTATCGCCACGTTATCGACGCACGTTCGAACATGTGCATCCACGATTTTTATTTTAGTGTTGTAGTATTATTATTATTATTATCATTACTGTTATTATTATTTCATATTTCTTATTATTAACGACGTTTTTTAATTCTATTGTTATTGATATTATTATTTATTATTCTTTCATCTATTTAATGTTATTCATACATCTCTCGTACTAATTATAAATTAAATTCGTCAAGAGAAAACAGCGTTTCTTGAAACGTCGGGAATAATTATTTCCATTATTATCCAAAATTGCGAAGCCACTTTATCTCTCAAAGCGTCTGCTAACCTGCCGGGAAGATATTTCGAGAACACTCGAGAGAGAAAAATGTGGGATGTACGTTTTATCCTAATACTAAGACCCAGTGTACACAGAATATAATTAATATAAATTACTATAAATATTTAATCCAATACAGTTGAATTATTTATTAATTACTTCGGACGTTTCTACTTTCACCGATAATTATCGACGAAATCCATTTACAAAAATCTCATCGAATAAGGTCAGCCAATAAAACGAAATATACCACGTACTTTATTTTCTCTGATTCTCCATTTCGTCGTTTCATCTAGAGCGAAAGAATGAAGAATGCACGGTTTGAGAATTTCGCCGAATAAGGTCAAATCGTGATTGGAATCAGAATTATAGAAACGGAGAAAGACAGAGAATCAGAGTGAAGTTGAGAAGCGAAAGAAAATCCGAGGATCGAGAGAGAGAGAAAACGGAGGAAAGAGATAGAGATGACGAGAGAGTGAGAGAGAGAGAGAGAGAGAGAGAAAACGAGTCGAATTGGAAAAATAGACGAGAGCTTCCCATCCAAAGGCCCTTCTTCGAAGATCGATCGAGCTTTCGACAGCTGAGCGCGCACATAAACTCATCCACGTATACACGTATACGAGGAGTTTGCACCCAACGAATAAGAACTTAAATTGGTCGAGGTCGCGGGCCGCTAGCTGCGCGGAAGGAAGAACCGATGAAGACGGCGAAGGCGATGGTGCGCAAATAAAGAGATCGCGCGGTGCAAGAAAACGCGCGAAGAAGATGAAGGAAAGAAATAGTGGAGTTGCGTGTAGAGGGTGCTAACTGTCTTGGTTGTGGTGGATCTCACCGTAAACCTCCGCTCCCTGCCCCCACCCGCACCTCGACTACCGAGTTGCGAATACATTTTACATATTTAAATTACGAGTATCGATTCCCTCGTTTCTTGGATTTGCAGTCAGGCGATGTTGCAAACGGTAGATCTCGTTGTCCATCTCCCCGGATCTCTCCTGGCTTTCTTAAAATACCGGGTTAAAGGTTGCGTCGGTGGAACGCAATGAATCTTTTTTTTTCAATATTTTATTTTTATTATCGCACAACATTCACGGCACAGTTTCTGGGTAGCAATTACCCAGAAACTCGATGCCGTTTCCAATGACAGCCGATTAATTCATCGGTAAAACAAATGTTTCAATATTTGAAAAATAGACTGACAAATGCGACAACGTAGTCTATTTATTTGAAACTTAGAATAATCAAGCGCTTCACCATGAATACTGATGATGCATGACGTTGAAAATTGTATCGATGGGAAGCAACGAACTCTCGTTTTTTTTAATTGTTCGATACCCAACATAGCCTCAATACTTTTAAATATTTTCATTAGAGATTTCCGGCCATAATTTGTAAAGCAATAAATTTACGATTTTCACGAGTTTCAAAAAAGCGCGAACATTTTGAAAAGCTACGTCATAAATTAGCGGTGACATTTGATTATCGCTGATCATCGTGACTCGATCTGTAAGATCCTAGAATATTATAGTTAGTTTTTGGTGCACCCTGTACATCCTACCACTTACGTGTCTGCATTACGTATATTAAATTGCCGAGACGACACCGAGGGTGGAAAAAAGTGATCGGGCGAAAAGAAAAGAGAGAAAGAAAAAGAGAAAAAGTTGGTGAAAAAAAAAGAAAAAGGAAATACGTGATGTACCTTGCGGAAGGTGCTCGCGAGTGGGGTTCCGAGCCACTGAGCATCGATATTAATTATTCAGAATGAAATCGGTCCTGTTGCGTACGCAAGCGCGTATAAATGTGCACCTAGAGATATACGAGCTTGTGAGTCGTACGTACGTATCTACGGAACTAGGAAAATATGTTTTTATATAACTCGAGAGCCATCGGGTTTTCGCACCAAGGAAAATTGTACACGTCAGTCCTGGGCGTGTACGTATCGATATACGCGCTCGGTCGCAACGTGTGTACGTTGAGACCGTTATATCGTCGTCAGAAAAAAAAGTTCCCTCCAGGCTCGACACGAGGGGGATGACTGTGCGGCTATCTTTGGCCGAGCCTCCCGCGGCTATAGATTTCGATTAATTATTCGGTCTTTTACCGCTTGAATCGGATTGTCCGAGAAAAGCAACGAGATGAGGCTATATACGTGCGTATGTGGATACGAGCGGGCAGATAAACGAGAAGAAAAAAGAAGAAAAAAAAGCGTAACGAAGAAGTCCGCGTTCGTGAAAGGCTAAACCCGGAAGCTTGAGTGGGCTTGGGAATTATTTCATTTTGTGGTATTTTTGTGATGTATTTTCGCATGGGAAAGTATAACGTATTTGGAGACGTGCGCGGAAAAGGAAGGGAGAGAGAGAAGAAGAATTATCTAACAGAAAATGCACTCTGAGGACGCATGATTGCACTAAAAGTTTTACCCAACAGTGCTGAGACTTGCATGACAGAACAAAAATACGACCGTTTTGAAACTATCGTTTTTATGTTTTTTTTTTATTCTTATTGTAAGAACTTTTATTCTTTATATCCTCTGTATTTAAGTTGTTATAGTATAACTTTTTTCAATTCTACTTCAAAATGTACATTTTCAATCGTTCTCGTAATTTATCTATCAGTCTACTTCAAATTTTTCATTTGACTAATCTAACCTTTTTTCGTTTCATTTATTCGTAAGAATTCTCTGTTCTATTTTGATAAGCAAGATTTTTCCAAATTCCTTATTTTTATTTGTATTTATAATTCAATTGATAAGATTCATTTACATTTCCGGAAAACATTATTTCCAGTTTCAATTGAACTTTGGACGAACTTTGAGATTCTCTGTTTCCATTATATTAGAGATTTTTTTTTCATATTCGTTTTGTATTTACACTCGCTTTTAAATTCTTGATTATTTTTCAAGTCTCGATTAAATTTCATCATCATATTGATAATGTTTCTTTTTTTTTATTGAATTTGAATATGAACTAGCTTTCAAATTCGCGATAATTTGTTTATGTCATTTTAATTCGATCGTTGATTATGACGGTGGAATATTCGTGGGTCCAGATAATAGTGATTTTTTCTTTTGTTTCGCAAAAACCCGTTTAATGATGGTCGTACCAGTTGCTGGCCAATTCCGTTATGAAAAAAGTAAAATAGTTAGAATATTTGAAAATTGCACCCGGTATCGTTGCGAAACATAAATAAAAAGAGAGAAAGAGAGAGAGACAAAGAGAAAAGTGGTTACGAGCCTTGGTTACGAGTCCCAACGAACTGATAATCGAATTTTCTGTTGGGTTAACAGTATTCAGGCCATTTCTATATTTATCCAAGGATAGAACTATACACCCCTATCTTCTGATATTTATAGTTCTATAAGTATAAACTCGAGGAGGTAGGACTCTATTTCTACAATTGCGGAATGTAGGCTGCAGCTGTAGTCACTGGCGAATAAGCTTCAACACTTTTTTTCCCATTACACGCGGATCGATTTGTTACCGAATTGGAATATCAACATATTTAGCAGTGATATATTTATCCTTCAGTAGATTATTTTCGGTGACAGTTTCAGTAACTGATATGAAAAATTGACATCGTTGGAGTTTGTGACGTCCTCCAACTTCTTTTGGTATAATTTGTCCGCAAGAGGGACGTTGAATAGCAACGTTGAAAAATATTATTGCAATTTAAAAATATTTCTTTTTTTTCGTTTATTCGTTCTCTCCACGATTCGAAGTGCTTTTCCAAAAAAATTCGTAATACAAAGGAGACAATTTTGGATATGAAAGTGTATCAGAAATAATCATTTTTATCATCATCCAAAAACTAGATTTTGGAGATTTAGGTTGCAGATCGGTAAATAAGAATTCTTTTGGTCAATGATAAAAACAAGTAAACGAAAATCGGGAAAAGATAATGAAATTGAATTTCGTTATTACTGGATGGACCGTCGGGCAAAGTTAGTCCAAACAGGAGGAATCGCGGTTTAACAAGTATAGATCTCGTCGTAAATGTTTAACCATACAAATAGTTGATACAATGATGAATCCACGCTCGTCATCTTTTGTTATTTTGACAAATGCCATTTTTTCACTTTTTTACAATAATCGAAATCAAATTCGACGACATTGACAGTCCACGTTATAGACAGTAATGTCCACGTATCCTAAGACGATTGAAACGAGTCAATTTCGGACTCAATTAATCAAGTTGAATCGCGTTCGAACGTTGCAAACTTCAATATTTAATAAACAAAAAACTTTGGAGCTAAACGATGCAATTTTCAAAGCCGTTATTTTGCCCTACTATCGAAATTGACCAGACCCACCATTACGCGCGTGTAGAGCCCAATTAGCCTGAGAAACCCGTAATTATTCGTCTCTTTCGGAGTGCGTCCGACCTCACAAACTTTTTCCGAAGTCTCCGCGAGACTTTAGCGCGCTTCAAAGCGAAGAAGGGTTCGGAATGTCACCCAGAACGCGATGACAAAGTTTCGTCCAGCCTTTTAGACTTTAAGGGGGGTTGGTTTGCATCCCCTGTGATAATCGACTGACGGGAGAAGGACAAAGTGCAAAATTAACATCTCCCGTCAATGATGTCGCGAAGTAATCGGCGGTAAGTAGTGTCCCGCCCCCGCGATATACCGTCACGGACAACAAGACCTTTTTCCAGCTCGGTCTCGCGAAACTCCTTGAAACGTTGGGAAATCGAGGCACGCTTCGCCCAACCCGCCGTCAATCTTGCCGACGGGGATGGCCGCCAGGGGATTTAATTTTCTTTCGGAACAACGGCCGGAGACAACGTTTTTTTTCCCCTTTTTTTTGTGTACATTACGCTCTGACAGACACGCGATTTCGTTCTTTGCACACGGTCTTGAATGTTATTCATAATGTTGGAGCTTGAAACGTTGGAATGCAACGAAATTTCATTTCGGGGAAATTGCGATAGCTCTTGCTACGAATACTCGTTTTTTTGGATACGGACTTCGTAGTTAAAAAAAATGTCACCTAAAGCCCAGGAATGCCAACCCTAAACGATTCGTACAAAAAAAAACAAATCGCATCCTGTTTCGAAGACTTTAAAGAATGAGGCTTTTTCCAATGTCTCCACATATTTTGGTATATTACATCCAGAAAAAAAGTCCAAATGCATAGGTGTTCGTTTTGGTTTATTTGGCTTTGAGGATGGAATTATGATTTTTACCAATCTCGAAAAAAATCTTGTCAGATTATCTTCTCACAGATATCTTAATTCTGCCTCGAATTTTTCATTTCCTCATTTTCATCACTAATCGAAACATTTTTCCTAAACTGAATTTATTTTCTACACTGATAACAGGAATGCAAACGTTTCAACGATTCACACATTTGAAGTCAGTAAAAAATTGAGTTATTGAAAACAATTCATATTCGTTGTATTCCAGAGATGCAAACTTCAAATTCATGAATTTTGCTGCGTTACGATGCAAGGAATTTCTATTTTTCTACTTTCCCCGCATATTGAGTAATTTAATAAACTTTTTAAATTTATTTTGAAATCCAGATTTGTCAATGAGCGACTTCTAAAATGGACTGGTGATTTTTGTAACTAACGAATAATTGTGAAGAACAATTCGTTGGAACAAAGAATTATTTTTGTTGGATTCCAAAGTAGAGGGCTTGGATTCTCACACGGATTTTATACGGCTCAATGCTATCATGGGAAGGAAATTAAAATTGTTATTCTTTTTTTAAATTTCCTTTAACAGAACAGAGCTGAGCAAATTGGACAAAATTATTCTATAGTTCTTGTTTGCAAATGTATTCATCCACACTCGCTTCTTGTTTTTTTAATCATTCCTTCATTCCTTCATTTCTTTTTCTTATTATTTCGTCCTTTAGCAACTTCCGATCGTACCTTTAAAAGGAAATACGCAAAAATGTCCGAATGATTTCTACAGCTTAGAAACGATAAAAAATAAATCAAAAAATCCCAAAGAAAACGTTTCGTTGCATTGCAACGATTTTTTCTTCATAAATTCCCGTTTGTTCACATTTTGATCACTGTTACACGATTCTCTTGTAAATCAAGATTGTATTTCTAGAAAAAAAAACATTCTTAAATGTTCTGATAATTTTTACATCCTAAAAACGGCAAAAAAAATCAATGAATCGAGAATTCAAAATTTTCGATTTGTCAATTCTGTTTGCTTTTTATTAGGGTCCTTCTAGCAATTTAATTCCCTCGCTTTAATTTCCCTTCAAAATTGTTCGTATATTCGCATAGTTGCAATTTAGTGAAACATACGTATTCACGTTTCTTTTACATTCTTCGTCCCTTGAAACATCGTCTCACAAAACGAGATCGAAATTTGCAACGTTGAGATACAACAAATATTATTATTATTCAATTTCACGATATTTTTATCACGGAAATCGTTACGAAAATCTGTTCAATAAATTTCAACGTCTCGTATAGTAATATAAAATACGAATATTGTAACGATGAAAACTTCACGTTCACTCTTGCAAATTCGTGGTGTGGATATAGAATGAAGCACTTAAAACAGTTGTACGATATTCATGGCCGAGATTTCCCAGAAACGATCGAACTTCGGATGTTTTGTTGCGTTGCAACGATCCACCATAATTTCTGATGCAACAGCATTGATCGAACTCTGAAAAAAGTGTCTTACAAAAATATTTTTTTTCATATTCATCAATACTATCAATCCATCGGTGCTGAAAGCAGACCGAGTGAAAAACGTACAGTTTGTCGCACGTTTCAGTAAACCGGAAGTTACCGACCTTGAACGACGGAAGTGAGGACCGCGACGATGAGGAGGATTCCGTAGGGCCCCATATTGATAAATATCCAGAAAGCCGGGGATAAAACTGGATCACACTTTCGCGAAAATAAGAATCGCAAAAAAAAAAAACAGCTGTGCGTCGTAACAACGGTTTGTCACCACCACTGGGTCATCGTGAACGGCAGCACGTGAAGTCGCGCACTAATTTCTCGTTTTTTTTTCTTTTTTTTTCAGCGACGAGAAAGAACCCACCGAGAGCCACAAACCACGCACACAACACGCACTCTCCGGCGCACCGGGCTCCGCGATTATTCCAAAACAATGAGATATCACTTTTTCCACTGAAAACTTCCGGTTCAAGGTAACCTAGGATTCATCCAAAGTTTTCGCGAGTCTCGATGTTGTTTACTTGCGTTCGCAAGGGAGGGATCGGTCCGTTTCCGCGAATTGTTCACGCGCGAATGGCGGCGCGAAAGAAAAGAAGGAAAACAAGTCGAAAGAACTCGTAGCCCCGGGGTCAGATTCGAAGAGAGATCCGAGTTTCAACCGACGACTACTTCCGGGAAACTTGTGTACTCTTCTCGTTCTTAAAACTCGTGATAAAAACAAACAAAAAAAGTAAACAAAAGAATATGAAAATAGTCGCGTTTAATCCTGACCGTGACACGTGAAATAGAAATCTTTTCATTCGACGATCAACGTACACTTGAGAAACAATATAACGCGCACTTTTGTTTATTTTTCTTCTCGATATTGTCGATCGATCGTCACAATCGCTATGTCGAAATATTCGTAATCACATAAACTTCATTTTGTTTGGTTGCCCAAAAGCATTAATTATTCTAGAGCAACGATCCCGTCAACGATCGTTGATCGTATACCGCGCGTAGCGATCCAAGGGTGTTGAATGTGTAACGCGAAATCGTACCCGGTGACAACGCGACGACGGTTGTCTCGCGACTGCCGTGGCTGAGATTCGGACGTTCCGCCACGCGCCCTGACGCTCCATCTCGTGCTCGTTCGACGTTACTCGGCTCGGCGGCGCGGCGCGATCTCGGGCCGCGCATGCGCAACGCGACTCTCGACACACGCGCGCGATGACGCTCGCGGAGCTCACGTTGCGACCGGGGGTTGAGTGGCAGGATTACATCGTCGAGCGCCGGTGAGATCGAGGGATGGGAGTTTTTTTTGTTTCCTTTTTTTTTCGTTTCGTTAGGCTCCGATGTACGTTTTGTGCGTGTGCTGGGCGTACCCATGGATGCCGGATAATACCGAACCTATACTAGTCCTTGCAAGCGTCACGACGCGCCGTTTCGTATTCCGGTCGAGTCGCCTTCGATCGTTGATGCCTTTTTTTTCACTGTTCTCGCTTTCCAGCTCGTCTCTGTTTATCCAAAATTCTCTCGATCGCTCATCGTCCCTTTCTCGCACTTATCTTTTTTTCCTTCGCTGCAAAAGGTCATCGCGAGCCGATCTTCCGCGACTTTGATCCTCCGGCTGGTTGTATTTTTCGATATGGTGGAAGACATTTTTATTCGATTTGGACTGGAAGGGCGACGAAGCGGGAGGTGCCCTAGAAAGAAAGAAAGATCGGTTGATTTATCGATTGATAAATTTCAATATATCTTAGAATCTACTTGGACAAATACCGCGATACAATATAAATAACTACACACTCCGGTACGTCGTGAGAATCGTTTCCTATTTACGCTTCTACGTGGCGAAACATGAAATAATAATCATAATAATTATAGTGATAACCGTAACAACTTAAGATAATAATAACAATTATATGAAAATAATAATTCATCATAATAAGAGTAATCATAGAAACTCATCATGAATAATTTTGATCATAGTAAGAATAATAATACTAATAATAATCTACTATAATAATACAAAAATAATTCACCGCACATAACAAAATGACTATATCCTGGTCAAATCGCAATAAAAATCAAATAATAATAGTAATAAAACTAACGTAAAAAGAGAAAGAGAAATGAATTGGGGGGGCTTGTTTTCTGAGTGAATGACTTCTTCCCCAAATATTTTGAATGTTTAAAAAATGCGACAATTTCCAAAAAAATGTCAAGCGGCCCGAAAATGCGATTGATTAAAAACAATGCTGAACGAGTCCCAGTTGCAATTTGTCGCGCAATTGAATCCACAATTGTGCTTATATTCATGGGGAAAATTGATAAAAGGAAATGGTAATTTTTACCCGGAAGGCCGATTGCTACAAAATTGCGAAATAACTGTTAATTTTGGTTTACCAATCGAGCAAGTCCCTTGTCGTATGAGCGTATATCCCAATTACCGCCATTACGACGATTACTCCTCATTACGAGTTTTCCCATTAGGGCTATTCGAGCAATTAATAAATAAGTGGAAAAACAAAACTGAATCGATCAATTGATGGTCTTTGAATGAGAATATCCGGGGGATTATTCGTTTAAAGAGAAACAAACGCGTAGATATTTGAGTCAAATGGGCATGTTTATTTTGACATTATGGGGCCGGCACGAGCCTGAAATCAGGGGATTAACCGCCTATATATTGACGCTGCAATAAAATATATAGCAGCGTACAATGATATCGTAATACACTCTAGGGATGATTCCTAAAATATTTACAACGAATATTGATCCAGTGTATGCACGAGGGAAGAATATATTTTCAAATAGAATTCGATTTTACAAAGTAATAACAAATTAATAATTATTTCAGTCCTGCTTTATTCTTGAATTCTGGCATTCATAAAGTAGAGACGTTCAGCTCGATTTGAAACACTTTTTTCGGACAAGAACATTAGCGAAAAGGAGTTATGATTTTAGACGAGAATCTTGCTACGTTTAAAATTTTTCAATGAAAAATATTGACAAAAGAAGAAGTCACTATTTCCACGAAGTAAAATAAATTTACTACTCTACTGAAACGAAAAAACAAACAAAAATGTATTTTTGGTAAATACCAAAACTTTCAAGACCTAGAATACTTTAAACAATTGTTTATATTACGAAATTGGCACGATGTAGTTAACAGTTTGATTTTGTTAGAAAAAAAACAATGTCAATTATTTATTTCGTTAACTGTAATCAAAGTATATAATTGTCTCGGACGAATAAATATTGAAATCAGAAAAATAACACTGGAAAATAACCCCAGTAAATTACCAGACTTAAAAAATCACTATTACAGATTAAACTTTTCTGAGCCAGAAAACTAATAAGAACGATCGTAATAAGAAAACTCTACCAAAATCCCTCAATCTTTGGACCATCCCATAATCAACAACGAAAAAAAAACATTCGAACGTAAAATTAAAAAATTGGTCCTCGAATTGTCTTCGAAATCCGTCCACACGAAAATCAACAGGAAAAAAAAACGATTTTCATCGAGTAAAATGAAGCACGAACGTTTCTCGTGACTCCGAGCTATTATTGCCTCTGTTTCAACAGAACCGTCCCACGAGAAAGGTAAAGAGAAATAAAAATCCACAGCGTCATGATTTGAGGTTAGGAGGGACGAGGAACGGGCGAAAAGGGCTCTCTTTCCTCGTGTTCCGCGTGCCACGAAAATTGTCCTGTATTAATCTCACCGCGAGTGAACGAGTTATATAATAACGAGCCCTGTATGCCTTACATTCGTGAACGGATATGGGCCAACGAGAATTACAAACGATAAATCAATGCGGGGGTATTGCCTACGATTTATCGTCGAGTGAGCCGCGTCTATGTACACAGGTAACGTTGTGTGTTGTCCTGATGCGAAATAGCGTAAATCGAGAGAGAGAGAGAGAAAGAGAGAGAGAGAGAGAGAGAAAGAGAACGGAAGAGCGAGAGAAAGAGAGACAGAGAGGGAGAGTGAGGGAAGGACAAAGAGGGCACGAGCATTTTTGCCAGATCTACACCGCATCGCGTGAACCAAAATCAATATCCCATATATAGAAAGAGCGTATCAATGCCGAGGAACAGGTTTGACCCGAATTCTCTCTCACCGTATAGCACTTCACGAATCAATATCAATTCCATAAATAATCATTCTGGTAGCTCCTCGTAATTATTAGTGGCCATGAGGGAATCAATTACCGAAGCCATTCGTAAGACGTTATCGAATTTTGGGGAACGATGAAACTCCGCCCATGTCGACCCTTGATAATGATGGGGAATAGCAGAATGGCAGAGTCTCGGTAGTATTTCTAGAACCATGCGGACCTTCATGATCCCTTGTCATTTTTCGTCGGGACTTATCATATCGAGTGAGGTCGCTCCCGAGTCGATATTTTCGGCTTGTGACCCTACAGATCCCCATAGTGGGTGACGAAGGTTAGGAAAGTCCCTTTGAATTTATTGTAAATTGAAGCACTGCTTAACGTCTGAAACGAGAACGAATTTCAATTTTCCTCGGTGTGAGGTACTAAGGAGGATGTTGATGCAGTGTTCTTGAATAACCCACGAATACAAGCGACGACAAGCTGTTGCACATTCAGGCATACGTGAGGCATTGGCTTCTTATGAAAGCGTTTAATATTTCATGAATTAAAAAATGAAACAAAATATTCACCCGTGGGTCCAACATAAATTATTTATTACTAGAAATCGTGACTTGTAGCGGTTCTGCAATTATTTTTGTCAGAGGGAACTTTTTGTGGACAAAAAATAATAAATAAGAAGTTCTCGGAATATTCCATCGAAACAAAAAAAAGATCACGTACACCGCGTCGAAACAAAAAACCTAAATTCGAACTTCGAACTCCGTACGCCCATTATTTTTCGGTTCTCAGCTTTTTCGAGGTACGGAGCTCCTCGCTGGTCCAACAAGGGTACGCACCCCTCCTCTCCTCCCTATATTAAACTGAAAATACAACGCTTTTATTCCAAACAGCGTTTCCGTCTCTTTCTATGCTCGAATGAACTTTCTTAACGCAGGTACTCTCCGCACACCCTCTCATTCGCCCCGGTACTCCCTCCACCTTCCTCTCTGCCTCTCTCGGTTTCTCTTCCTCTCTCTCTCGTCTTAGCCAGAGTTTTCCATTAGTAAGGCCCTGAGTAGACGGTCGCTCTGGACCACCTAGGCACGTATTCAACGGAGTCAAGGATCCATGTCGAAATCACGATGGAAAAGCTCGCGTACAAAGATACAAAGCCAAACGTCGTGGGACTCATGTACACGTACATATTTATATATTTATGTGTAAAACCATGAGAAACGGCTGAAAGGAAAATACGTACGAGAGGGAAACGACGGAAAAACACAATAAATAAAGAGTAGTGAAAAATATGGTGGTTTTTTCGGGTACTACGGGATGAAAGTGGGGTTTGGTTAGAGAGGGGGTTGAAAGGAGAAGGGAGGAAGACAAGTGAAAAGAGGGGAGAGAAGGGGAATATGGTATATACACGAAGTAACATCGCACCCTTAAGTGCCGTGGCGCCCTTCGGTCCTCGTATCCGTGACTTCACGACTGGCTCCCATACATCAGAAGTGACGCTCGCGTTCCTCTTGTATGCGCGACTCTCGTAAAACTGTGCCGTCGTGCGTTTTCGGCTCGAGTTGAGGGCGAAAAAAAGGCCAGAGGCGGCAAGTTCGGGTCTTTGAATGCGAGCGCGAGCGAAGGGAGAGAGAAATGGTTATTCATTTAGTTTGTCGCGGAACAAAAATTCTTACAAGTTTTTTGAGCGAAATTCTGAAGTTTCCAGCCCCGGTTTTCTGACGAGATTTGATACGGATAAGAAAGTTTACGTTCTTTTACATTCTTTTTTTTCTTCTCTGAAAACTGAGAAAAGGGGAAAAGAGAAATGAATCAGCGCGGGATTTTTTTGAGTTGGAAATGGAACTGATGGAAAAACTTACTTTCGCTTCGTTAAGAGGGAATATAAAATTCATCCTCTCCCTTTCACCCTCGACATTGAACACCAAAGATAAAAAAAGGGAACAACGAGTTTTCACCCTGTGCTAATTTATCAGAGGCGAAAAAATGAGTACGAGAAGAGAAAAGGTTAAGAGGGTTGGAAGATATCAATTTATAGGTTGTCGCTCCGATGATTTTCTCGGGTGCTTTACTCTTCTTGACCAGTCACGCTCAAGGACACACAGATTCTCGTCTCTTTGGTCATTTCGAGCGGGAACGCTTGAGCGGGGTTACGATCTGGAAGACCCTTTTGCCCTACGGCCATAACTGTTATCCTTATATATATATATATATATATATA
>JAPYZI010002484.1:0-23140 GCA_030523105.1 Ophioninae sp. A BG-2022a | reverse complement strand
TGTATGGAAAAATTTGCAAAAATCGATGGTCCGACTTTGAAATTCTGCCAAAAATCGAAAAATCACCGGACATTAATGATTAAAAAAGCATTTTGAAGATAAAATGATAACGAAGAGAATGAGCGCAAAGTGGGCTACCAAATCCTAAAGGGAAAAAAGTTATCGACGATTGAGTGAAAAAATGTATTTTGCTCAAAAATCGAAAAAAATTTTGGATTTTTAATATTTTTTTTTATGGTCCATTACGATGTAATTTTGTCCCCTGAACACGAATATACCGTTCATTTTCCCGAAAACCCAAAAATTCAATGAAAAAATCATAAAAAACTACTAAAAACGCGATTTTTTTGCTGTGTGCGGTGCTTTGAATGAAATTTCGATTACATTCGTCGAATTTCCAATCGAAAATTTTCAGCTGATTACTAATATGCCCAAGTTTTAGTCAAAAGTACAAAATTAGAGTTGGAAAATGCAAAAACCGTTCTAGAATTTTTTTTGACAAGCCGATTACTCAAAGTGGCGGGGATGCTAAATTTGCCGCGGTCGTACATAACAGCTGGACGCTCGACACGCCGCTAGACGGCAGTTTCGATCGCAAAATCATTGTCTTCAAGCCGCTCATAAGAACTGGCCTTCTATGTACGTCTGACTTCGTTGATGGAGGTAAGAGAGAACAGTCTCCGCCCCCCCCCCCCCCCCTTCATCGGCACGCGCTACAAAACTTCGACGCAGCCTCGGCTCGAGTCGGTAAAACAAAATTAGTGCGAGCTGCAGCTATCTACCGCGAGGCAATATTGTCGCTAGCATCCGGGATGCTCCGACGGCTTCGCGTGTTAGTATATATACTAAATGTCACAAATGTAGGACGATATTTTCTCGAAATCGTAAACAAATACCTACAAATTGTAGATTCCCACGGATCTCCTAAAATATGTGACGAAATCAAATGTTTAAAGTCTCAAAATGTCTGTTTTCAATATGTTTAGGCGGCTTTTCTCTCTGAGGGTGGTTGTACTGCTCCCTTGTAAGAGTGGTTGGAGCCCAGGAGTAGAAACACTAGAGGGGAAGCGATCGAAAAAGGTTGATAGAAAGAGTTAAAAGATCAGATTCAAAGATCAACTTCACCACTGGAGTCGCTTCGATCACCGAGTGACCGAGCTATACAGTCACAGCCTGGACGCAGTGGAAGCGACTGGGATCGCGATTGCGCCCGAAAAATAATAGATACGCACTACTTGGCGTAAATATTATACATCGCAAAATTGCACGTTTCCGCGAAAAAATATTCTCATAGAATACCTAGCGCCTCCAGTGGGTGGAAAATACAATAAAAAAATGTTGGTTAAAAAATGTGATTCTGCAAGTGCTCCGAATAGCGAAGTTCGGACTTCGAACCGTTCCCGATTCGGCGCGCCACCGTCGAAGTTTCTCGCGCTCCGCCCGTTATTTTTCGTTTTATCGCACATACGCACGCACTCACACACACACACACACACGGGCAACCTGTCACACGATAAAAGTGGTAAAAAAGTGCGATACGCAAACAAATAGTAAGATCTCGAATGTGTTTCCTTAGATTTGAAGCGAAATCATACCGGGTAGAGGATAACCAAAGGGAATGTTTCCACGAGGCAAATTGACTGCGCGTTGATTCGTCATCCGCGGAAACGCGAGCGATGACGTTCTCGGTATCGCGAGTACCGGCGTTCGGAGAGTGAAAAGTTTTTCGCGTGTGGATTGATCCTTGGACTATATACGTGTTCACGTGAACACCTATACGTCCTCGCGGAAATAGGACTTCGAGAGGGGAGGAGCTCTCGAGAAAAAGATCTACTCTCGGCACATTCGAGTTCTCGGCCAATACAAGAGACATATGTCCATCGTCTAGTTTGAGACTCGAGTTGCGGCGTGCTTTTTCTTCTCTCTTCTATTAATACGGCCATTATTAATTGCGACTATTTGCGCCGGTTTCGAGTATCGCACGCGACTCTTCATCACCCAAATTTCGCGTTTCTTTATTTCGTATCCCAATTTCGTTCGTTTTTTTTTTTCGTAATGTAGACTTTTGCGCTGAAGGAGCAAAGTCTAGACTGACGAAACGAGAGAGAGACGGGAGAGTGCGTGTTATTGAAGTTTGAGAAGATCGAACGCCGCTAGGATGCCGGTGAAAGTCGACGTAGTACCACCACCCCCTGCTAACTCCAAGCAACCCGGCGTAACCAAATCTTTGCTGTACAACGGATCGAGGTTTCAGGGCTCCCAAAAATCCAAGGGCAACAGCTACGACGTAGAGGTGGTTTTGCAGGTTAGGTCTTTCGTAACTTACGCTCTGCGCGTGTTTGGGTTTGTTTGGGTTCGTTTACGGTTTATTTGGAGTTGTTCGTGCCCGCGAATGCCCGTCAGGTGTAATGTTACCAATATTGCGCCTCGATTCCCTCCCACGAAGAACGTTCTATTTTCTCAAGATCGCGATATAAATATCCGCGACGGAATTGAATGTCCATTATTTTTCTTCAGCTTAGTTTTTCGCTCCGAGCGCGTTTTATGCCTCCGGCGGTCGATGAACGCAACCCGTTTGACGTCTGATCCGTTTTATCACGTGTTCTCAACCGTCAATTGCATTTCGGAAAAAAAGTACTTGCTGCTTCGAACCATGGGTTCATCGATCCGCTTTCGTGCTATTTCGATACTAAAATTAAAGATTTGATATGGTTTAACCGTTTCAATACAGTGATAAATCAGTCCGAGTCTGCCCCATTGTTGGGATCAATTATTTCTACTCCAAGCGATTAATAGATAAAATAAATTTTATGCCTAAAGGTTACAGGTCTTGGAAATGCATAAATGTCTCTGTAACGGCGCACCATCAACGACTATGATTTTACAAGCGTCGTAGGATTTTATAGGATTTTGTCTAGGATCTTTTGTCACAGATGGTTTTCAATAATTAAGACATACGTTATCCAAGTCGTAATATCAAACATCTACCAGACTGGTCCAGTTCAAGAATTTTAACAGTGCGAATATGCTACAGAAAATTATAATAGAAAAGAATTAATTTTCATTGCGTTCCAACAATGCAATCTTTAACATTGGAAATAATCGCAAAGGTTTAATTTTTAGCATGTGGACGAAGAGAACAGTTACCTGTGCGGCTACCTCAAGATCAAGGGACTGACGGAAGAATTTCCTACACTGACGACTTTCTTCGATGGTGAAATAATATCCAAAAAGTATCCGTTCCTAACGAGAAAGTGGGACGCGGATGAGGATGTCGACAAGAAACATTGGGTACGTAAGAACAGCAAATTTCTTTGATTCATACATAAAATCGATACGCCTGGATAAAACAACATTTAAATCTGGTATTCATTGCGAGTTATTGCAAAAACATTCAGTTTTTACTTTATCGCAGCTCAAAAACTTTTGTAACGAAGAGCTTGTTGTTTCTATGCACTTGTGTAAACATGCATGCGTGTAATCTGTAATTCTCACGTGTCGCAGAGTAAGTTCGAATCTTTTTGCCAATACGCCAAGACTTTTAACTCGGACACGTTCGACTACGAAGCGTTGAAGGGTACGGATTTCGTATTCATGAGGTGGAAAGAGCACTTTTTGGTTCCCGATCATACAATCAAGGACATAAACGGTGCTTCGTTCGCCGGATTTTATTACATTTGCTTCCAAAAATCGGCCGCTTCGATCGAGGGCTACTACTATCACAGGAGCTCGGAATGGTGAGACCAAAAATTTACAATATTTCCGTTCCGTTTATCGTCCCTATAAATTCCCATTTGAAAACTTGGATTGATTTTTCTATGTTTTCAGGTATCAATCGTTGAATCTGAGGCACGTACCGGAGCACAGTATACAGATTTACGAGTTCAGGTGAAAGAACGCTGTCCGTGGCTCGACTCCGACTAGCCTCCCTTCCAAAAGTACCCTCCGTCAGTCCCTTCCCACCGCGCCAGTGTCAAATATTTTCGAATCCTTTTTACTTAGCGCAGAGATCTCACGGGAGCCCATCTTTCTCAGCCCTCGAATTTTCCTTTTGCCACCGACACTAAATTTTCTTGCCGTACAAAACGTTCGGACGTTTTCGTACTTCATTAAAAAAAGTTTCAAGTACGCTCGGAAACTCTCGATAAAAACTCATTAACGTTTCGTTTGCGTCGTAGCTTTTCGTTTTTTTTTTGTTGTCTTTACGTTTCTTTCAAAGAGCAAACTTTTGACGTTCGAGACGATTGACAAATTTGAAAGAAATTCAAATCGTTTTCGTAACGATATTTTCAGATGAGTTTTGGATGTTTCGTTGCTACGTAAGGCTGATCCAAACAGCGAGAAAGAGATCAAGTTAAAGTTTGGAATTTTCATGTTGATGAGAAAGAGAGAGAGAGAGAGGGAGAATAGAACAGTGCCTCGATGAGAGAGTGATACGCTTGTTTATTAATCGTACGAGTATTCATTGTAAGAACTTTTTTAATCGAGAGAAGAAAGGAATATGGATTAATTGATAATTTTTGTCAATTGCGAATAGAGAAGAAACTAAAATATCGAGTTACATACGTTACTTTATTTTTTCTCGTAACGCAACGGGCTTCTATTTTTCACGCTCCGCGTGAAATCTCGCTTTTCAACGAATATTCATGTTTTTTCGTTACGTTGTTTTTTTTTCTTCTTTTTCGTAGATTTCATTTTATGGATATCATTCGATTTCGATTATGTTCGGTATTCAATCTCTTCGCGGATCTTCTCTTTGTTGGCCCTTTGATCCGTTAAGTGTCGACTGTTGTAAATAGTGGTCCGTAAACGAAAATTCGTGATATTTGCGAGTCGGAATACGCGATCGTAACCGCGCTGTGTAGATTTTTAATAATTCAAGTACGCAGCGGGGCGTGCTGAAAGAAAAATAAAATTCTACTCTTCGCCCTTCGAACGGATGGTGGACGAACGGAAAATTTTGCCAGATTTCGGGCTCTTGAAAGCTTACCTGCGGACGCGATATATTTTTTCCACATTTTATTCGCGAGGGAAATTGAATCGTTGACTTCGGAGATGGATGGGTCAAGAAT
Organism: Ophioninae sp. A BG-2022a; assembly: GCA_030523105.1. NCBI lineage: Eukaryota > Metazoa > Arthropoda > Insecta > Hymenoptera > Ichneumonidae > Ophioninae sp. A BG-2022a. The sequence continues at coordinate 18,068 of JAPYZI010002484.1, read as the reverse complement.
TAACATTTTTTATATGACTGGATTAAAGATTATTAAAATTCATCTTTACAACTCCCATAAGTTGTTTGTTTTTGGAAATCTTGATACTTTCACAGTAATTACGGATAATTGAAAAATTCATGTAATGGTTGTATGTTTTTCGAATATCTTTTGGAAATGTATTTTGTGGCAAAGTTTGGTATCGAAATTGAAACTACATCTAAAAATGCATCTTTTAAGTTCCGCGAGTTTGAAGACGAAAAGTAAAATCTTCAATTGTTCAATTTTAACTATAAAAACACGAAAACCAAATTCTTCGTATGAATAAAATGATGAAAAAATCGCCCAAGCGCTCAATCTCAAATCAAGCAAGTCTTTTTCGGTCCCCAAAAAGATCGCAAGGAGGAACGTGAACTGTTTTCGACACGCCTTGATGCAGGCGGTAAAAAGCGACTCTAAATTCGGATAAATTTGTACAAACGCGCGTTTAGTTTGAAAATTGAAAAAGATGATGATGATGATGATGATGAGGAGAAGCTCGAAAAGGCTGATCGAGGCACATTGAAGCGAACGACGAGGAGCGTTCCGTTCGAATGACGAAACAAAGGCGATGCACGAATTAAACTCACGATGAATTTTGCTACGAATAGATTGGCGACGAGTTGTATCGGAAAATGAGTTTGCGAGTGCGGCGGGAGGGGGGGGGGGGGCAAACGTGCAATGGATGGATATCAAACGTACCCAGTGTGAATGTTGCGTATCTGCGTGAGAATTGCCTTACAGTATGGGGGAATAAAGTCTGCAAGTTGATCGCGCAATTTTACCATGAAAATTTATCTATCCATCCAACGAATGAAATTTATCATTCAGCCAAATTCGAAAAAAATGTCCCCAGTTTCTACGTCGCGATAATAGCGAGGATTCCGAAAATTCTTCGAAAAAACATTTTCTCTACAAGATATGTTTGATCGCGTTGCGGCTGAAACTTTTTTTTTCTACCCGCTTTATCATTTCTTTTTAACCCAATGTAATTCTACGATGCGACAGCCAGTATCGACGCGTATTCGTAATTTGCGATTTTTTAAATGATTATTCGTGTGACATGACATAATTTTAGCTGATGAGAGAATTATCACGAAGTGTTTTGTACAATTTGCTTATTATTGCGCGAGGAGGATGATACGAGCCAAAATCTATGAGATATGAAAAATATATTTTTCTTTTTTTTTTCTCGTTATTTTTGGGTTTTTCTTTACGAGGAAAAAATATAAAATGGAAACGAGCGTGGTTTGCGAGACGATTTGGAGTGGAAAATTGAAACGGAGCGAAAGATCGGTGAGTGTGTTGATAAGCGTTATCACTAAACGAGAGAAACAAAGAAAAAAAAGGAAGAAGAAAATGAAAATGTCCGATGTGTCGATTATTCTGTAAATGTAAATTATTCCTAGTCTAGCTGTGGTCGATAAGTGTGTTAAGTATAAACATCCGTGCTATGCTGTGTTATGCTCATCTCTGTGATCTATTTTCTCATCGTTGACACGAATCATTAACGAGCCCTTGGTTGCGAGGAAAAGCGAGAGGGAAGAAAGAGAACAAATTTAAGTGTGAAAATCATCGCGACGTTAAAATCGACAACTGCGTTCACGAGGAAAAAAAAAAATGAGAGATCGGTTGGTCATCGACTATCGTTGGCATACGCAATTTTTATTTTTTTTGTTTCCTTTTTCTTTTTAGATATAAATTCTCCATTGCAAAGAAGAATTTATGGTGAAGAAAAGAAAAAGAAGAATACTCGTCTCCCCCGTTCTGTATAACTGACAAGGGAAAACAAGAACAAGAAAATTATAACGCATATAAATGAATAAAAGTACAGTGATCACACGAAGTATAGAATAATCGAGGGTTAAATTCTTTCGTCAATATATTTTTTGTTCTTCGTGCTTTTTTTATTCGCAATATTTCGCGTCGTGTTTTGATCTCGAAAATAATTTCTTTTGACTTTTCATCATTGTCCTTTTTATCACGAAATTCCTTTCTTTTCTCTCTATTGACCGTGACGTTGCTGACGAGGTCGTCTTCAGGAATTTCGAAAAGTCCCAGAGTCAGATCTTTATTGCTCGACTGTATAACGTTGTTTTTCTTTTCTTCTTTTTCAGTCGTCGTTCGATCCTCTGTAATTTTCCTCCACCATCATCATCCCTCCTCCCTCAACTATCTCCTTCAACGGCGGTGCCTCGGTTTTCGCCTTTCCACGCGTCCAACCTCTCGACGACTTCGTCAATCTCTTCGCCCGCCCTCTCGTTACTCTCTGCACCTTTTGCCTCACCGAAGCTATGCTCTTCATCACGTTTCCCTTTTCCACCCCGTTGCCCTGCTCGTTTTTATCACAGGAGTCGTCAAAGCTTACAAAAACGTATCTCGAATATTGATATAACGTAAATATATAAAATAATTATCCGAAATACGACAAATTGTGTATAAAGAAGCTGAATTGTTAAAAAAATGGCAAAATTGATAAAGTCTAACCTAAAATTATCAAATTGATAACTCGATTGATAAATTCTAACCTAAAAATATCAATACGTTCATCAAATTCGTAAATTCTAACCTGAAATTATAAAATCAGCCATCAAATAACTAAATTCTAACCTAACATCAACAATATCAAGGTTTCGACTTTTTATTTGACTTTTTATCGAAAGCGAGAAAAATAGGAGGAATGTTACCAAAACGTTGGAGCAAATCTGACAAAGACACGCGGTGGATTCTTCGATTCTCTGATCGTTGTTGTTTCCGTTTAGTATAGCCTCGAAACCGAGGAACTTCGTGTCAAGATTGATTTTTGCTTTGACGAGATCACTGAAGGATTGCTGTATCGAAGCGATCGGGTTTCCGGTGGTGAGTCTTTTGCTCTTTCGCGTTCTCCGAACGCCTCCTTGTTCGTCGAGCAAGGTTAGATCGAGAGGAGCCACCACTGGGCACTTGTGTTCGTGAGGATCCGGTTCTCGATGTTCCGGACATTGGATCTGGGCGTCACGGACGTTTGGCGTTACCAATGATGTTTCGTCACCGCGCAACAGAGCTGCGTCGAGATAAAACGTGTTTCGTCGTCGATACTACTATCACGAAAATCTCAATAAAAACAATTTTATTTTATAAAAAATAGAAAAAATGGATTTTTCATCATAAAAGGACGAAACGAATTTGATCACCTATGAAACGATTCAATTGCTCCGTGAAAGTTCTGTCCCTCGTGAGCAAACATTGAAACGCATCGTCCAATGATTTATCGGTGAAGTAAGTTCTAGCCAAAAGGGATTGTTCCCACGATTTGTCGGTTCCGGTTTTATTCCCATCAAGAATTCTCCATTGCTTCCTGGAGACCGTCGATTGCCACTCGACCGCGCAATCCTCCAGTCTCCTGTTGACGGAGGTCATCAATTCGATTATTTCCTTGAACAACTCGAGCACGGGATCATCCTTCGATACTGCGCTCCCGTCCCCTCCTGCGTCCGGCTCCCCGGAATATTGTTTTCTCGCTGACAACGACATCGAATTATCTAAACGTAAACGCGATAGAAAAAAAGGAGGTGATAATAAAAATAATCTGCCACGACGTAGAGACGGGACTTGTTTTTTGAAGAAATATATCGAGGAACATATGAAGGTCTGAAGTCTAGGAGTACTCGATTGTACTTGACGAGATTTTTTCGGACTTAACGATTTTTGTACTCCAACCAAATTGGCCCCTAAAAGTTTCTTTGTAAAAGTGTATTTTTGTATTTAATTGAAATTTTTTAAAGACGAATTTTAATTAATTTAAATTTATTCAAATGTAAAAAATACATGAATGTCCTAAATCGATTGAAGGACTTGGTGAAAGAGTTTGGTTGGTAAAGTGTTTTTTTTTCTTTAATTTAAATTTTTAATTTGATTTCCCTCTTTTATTAAATTTCAAAATTAAATTTTTTAAATGATGTTTAAACGAAGACCTACTTAAATACACCCTTAAAATAAAAAATAATAAAAACTCAGCCACTGATACACCCACACGCACACTTTTAGAGATGACAAAAAAATATGGTTTTTAAATATTACATAGCTTTTTTAAATTTGTTGATCGCCCACTTCTGCATTATTATTTAATCCAGCCTTACTCCAGAAAAATGCCAGTAGCTGAAAACATCGACTGGAAAAGCTGAAATCGTAAAAGTCTGTAGTTTGAACAGTATTATCCCTAAAAGAAAACTTGTATCCGATAATATTACAATGTCTTATAATTTATTAATGTTCGATAATTTCGTAATTAGAGTAAATAAATATTACAATTATAATTTGAATATTATCATACAAATTTGTTATCGTAGTGTCTAGTAATGGTGTAAGTAACGCGATGCAATATACAGGCGGGAGAACAAAAAACGTTTTCGGCCCTCTCTGTTCTACGTTTCTCCAAGTTTAATTTTTCTTCTTTTTTTTTTTCATTTTTTAATACGATGACGAGTTTCTCTCTATTTCTTCGTTTCGTTAATTCGGTAGAGTTTGAATCTTGAAGATTCGAAGATTTCTTCTCGCGAAGATATATTAATTATTGATTTCTCGCGTCAACGAGTAATTAGTCTTTACTTCCGGTCAGTCGAACATTTATTTTTTCAACCTCACTTTTTTCGTTTTCCCACACGGAAGGCTGGACTTTCTTATCGGATAAACATTACCGTTTCAACGAATAGCTGCGTAACACGATTTACAAAAATATCACCCTTCCCAATCCGCGTGATCTTCGAATTTCTTCCCTAACCTTAAAATGCTTGGACTGCTTTTCTTGTTTTTTTTCTCTCGTTTATTAATTTCGTTCAGACGTTTCTTCGGTGCAACTTTCGAAGTGTAAATGTTTGAAACAAAGAAGAAATTCGTATCGGCCAAAATTGTTACACTTTTCGCGAGTTTTTCGTCATCTTCATTTTAATCGTTTTTTTTTAATGTTTCTTCTTTCCGTTCTTCGTCCGATCGTAATCGAAATCGTAAATCTTCGTCAATCGAATCAGCGGTTGAAACTTCAGCTATTTACAGTATACAAATATATAGAACGAGTCATTTGGTCTATTCGGGGTGAGAGAGGAGCGGCGGCGGCGGCGAGAAAGAAAAATAACGTAGTCGTTTACACAGCTTCTCTTTCTTCGCTTTCATGTTTTTCTTTTTTCCTCCTTTTTTCCTATTTTTCGTTTTCTTTTCCTTCGACGTGACAACAGCGCGATTTTCAGGACGGTATAGCATTAAAAAAATCGTCAACTGCGATGAGAACATCCCTCGAACGGAAAACCCCTTAATATTTTTTATTTTACATTTTCAAACGCGAAACACTTCGAATACGAGAGAAGATTCTTGATTTTTTTCTTTTTTTTCCTTCTTACTTTTTTTTCGTCTTTTTTTACTGCATTTCTTTAATTTTTTATTCGTCCACGATGAAGACATGGAACGCTCGATCGAAGATACTTCGCGGTAAAATAATGATCGCTCGCTCTTTTGCATTCCAACCATCAGCCATTCGTTAGCCTGAAAAATCTCACGATTTTTTCTTCTCTCACATACCACACTGCCTAAATACGTCAGCGCAGAAAAATTCAGCTTCTTTTCTCAAGCAAACGCAAACGACAGCAGTCAACGAATTTGTCTCAAATTTGAACCCTTCAAGTCGAAGTGATCGTTAATTTTTTTACCCCCGATCGAGAAATCGATTTTTGCCAAATTTCGTTAATTTTCACTTTTCGAAAAATCTACGTATCATTTTTAGATAAATTAGAGAGCTTTTTTTAAAAAATGTTGGCAATTTAAAAACATGTTTCGAATAACTGTGCGATTCATGTAAAAAAATGAAATTGATAAACAATCAAGAAAATCGTAATAAGTCTCGTTGAAGTAGCAATGAAATATTTTTCGTATTTTTGAGGTTTTAGAATTTTGCGTTTGAATTTTGAGTATTTCAAAATTAGATACCAATATTTTTCGTGTTTTCGAGTTTTTGGAATGATCAAGATTGAAAGTGCAGCGCAAATGGTTAAATAATTGAGAAAAGGGGGATGTAGAGAGCTGATGCCTAAGAGAACTCAAATTTGATCCACATTTTTTTGAAATCCGCAATCAACATTTGCAAGGAAAAGAAATAATTCTGTCCCGACACACCCTAATTTACATATGTAACGCCACACAAGGTATTTACCGCTGGAGTATTTTATATACATAGAATATAATTTATCGAGAGCTGCTTAAAGTATAAATAAAACGTGTACGATTAATCGTTCGTCCGTTGGTCAAATACTGGGGTTGGCGGAGAAGGGTGGAGGGGGAGGAGGAGGAGGTGGATAAAAGAATTCCACATCGATCGATAATACGCTTCTTCTCGTTATCGTGCATTCGAAAAAAGGCTAGTTGATGAAAAATAGCGATAACGAAAATGGCGAAGAAAAAAAAGCACTCGAGATTTTTATCACAAAGATAGAAATGAACAATAGTGATTAATCGTCGCAGTCAACCGGAAAGAGTTGCATGAATTACCATCTAATTAAGAATAATTAGAAATTAGAGTTTCACGATTATCGTTATTTCTTAAAGTTACTCGTCGTTATCCCGCGAAGGATCGAGGAACGTGGGAGGGGGGAGGCCAGGGATTTTTGGATGCGTCGGATTCGTCGTGCACATCTCTCCAGGTTGATATATAAGTACATACTTCCGTTTTGGTTTTTTTTTTTCAAAGGAAAGCTCGTCGATACGAGGCACGCTTTTTTTGGTTTTTGATGATCTAATCGTGTTGTTATTGCTATCTACGTACACAATATGGACAATTACGAATTTCGATGAAGATAGAAAGAGAGAGAGAGAGAGAAAGAGAGGGAGAAACACTCGACGCGGCCAACGAAACGAAAAAAAGAAAAACAAAAATACGAATTCCGCCGATCAACGGATCTTACGTAGAGCGATAATTTTTTCCTCGTCGATCGATCACTTTGTGCCTCAGGATATCGCGCATGAATTGCGGCCTGCGCAGCTCGTGCGCGAGTCGTTTACGCTACCGGGCGAGCTGCCCGGTGTCGTTATACCGTTGTTGCCTCCACCCCCGACGAAACGCAATTTTCGGTTGTGCGAGCCGAGACTCTTGCTCGAGCTCTGGGATCGATTGCCGTTGTAACGCAGCTGCGACGTTGTCGTCATCGCGTATGATTTTAGATGAGACTTTATCGATATTGGCAATGGCAGTTGGTCTATTCCATAGACCGTTGTACGAGCCACTATGGCTCGACACGCCAACTCCTGGAGACTCAGTACTGAAAGAAGAAAAAGAGATGATCACGAAGAAATAAAAAGGATTCGAGACGCAAGAAAATGTGTGAAAATGCTGCAGCGATGAGAGTAACGCAAACTTCATTTGTACCTTTGTTCGATCTCAAGAGTCGCTCCATCCCGTTCCTGTGCAGCGCCATTCGAGAGAGCTCGGAGAAACTCTCGCGTATATTGAAATCGCAGAGCGGCGAAACTTCGAAGAACGCCATGCGATTCTTCGCGGCGTAAGCTTCAGCGTCTCGCTCCCCGACTTGCCTCTTGAAGGCCAGATGGAGACGATTGCCGACGAGAACCTTCGGCACCCCTGGTGCATGCTGGAAATAGTTGAATGTGAATATTTTGTCGTAAGGCTTGAAAGATTATTTATACTAGTAGAAGAGATTGTGGTTTCCGGATGAACATTGGAAGAGACGGGTACAACTTTATATGAAAAACCTGAGATTAGTGAGGCCACAATCTTTCGTAAATTATATTTTGCTGGTTACTTCTCCGTTCGTACCTCTTCGACTTCTTTCAGCCATCGGTTGATCCCGTCGAATGACCATTTGTTGGTGATATCGTAAACTAGTAAAATACCCTGAGCTCCCCGCGAATACGACCTTATTATTGTACAGAATCGACCTTGACCGGAGGTGTCCCACAACTGCAGCTTGACTCTTTTGCCATCCAGCAAAATTGTCGTAGTTTTGTAGGCTGTGAGTGAAATCGATCGGAAAATCAAGCATTTATGGTTGATAAGAATTCTTTTAGTGGTTTTATTAGGTGTTGCGTATGAAACCACCCAATGTACCGATTCACTTCTTCCAAGAGAATTTTAACAAGCTTGTTAACAGAAAACCTGGTACGTCATAAAATCAACTTATCATAAATAGTCGCCTATTTCAGGCCTGTCCCATGCAAAGGTTGCAATGCAACAGTTTTAATTAGCAATAACTCTCAACATTGGTTTCCAATGTTGCGAGCTGATCGTAATACACGCCGTTGCTCCGTTTGCTGATCATTCATGATTTTTGTTATCGATAAAGAAATCTCTCTGCAAATGACTATCATTTGGGAAAACCTTGTCGATAAAAATAGGTTGACGATCATCGGGGATATCACGGCTTTGCACAAATGCTGTATAGGTCTGTAAGGCTATGGCTATCTGGACTGCTGACTTTAAATTAGAGAAAAAATCATATCCAACGCCATCTGTTGTCAATAGACAGTTTTATATGCAACTACATACACAAATACGTGTCAATGACACAGAACTGACAGCAATTATAAATTATCTGTGTTAAAATTTCTTCCAGGAGAATTCTGACTCATGCTGTTTCAATCCATCAGACGTTAACCTCTAACGTGAATATGGTTAATAAAGATTGCTCCCTTTTGGAATTTAAATTATATCGTAAATCTGTGAAAAACCAATCAAAGAAAACCCAACCAAACTCAAACCCAAAACAAAAGGAGTGAACAATCGGAACGATAATCAGTTGTGGAACGTGGAAATAGAATTGTAAATATTTGGGAATTGAAGAGGGTCCAACCGCTGCCACTGCAGAACGGCAACTCGGACCCAAACAAACCCAGACAAGAAGATCTAATCGCTGCCACTGCAGAACAGCGACTCGAACCCAAACAAACCCAAACAAACAAGAGAGTCTAACCGCTGCCACTGCAGAACGGAGACTCGGATGCACCGTCCTCGAGGCCGCTCAGTATCTCCTGTTTTCCCACGTCGCTGTCACCGACCAGAAGAAACTTCAGCAGATAGTCGTATTCCTTTTGCTGACGAGGCTTAGCAGCCGCCTCTGCTTCCCCGGCCATAATACCTCGTTATCGCAAATCCTAAGCATACTGCAATCGTCCCTATGAGCGATTATGCTCGCCCCTTTAACGTCGTATTTTTTCTTATTTTTTTTCCCTCCCGTAACTGTGTATTTGATTTTCGTTATTTTCTTTTCTTTTTTATCTCCGTCTCTCTCTCTCTCTCTCTTACACCCCACGTCGCGCTCGCCCGAAATTTCACGTTTCCCCCCCCGCAATCACACACGAGATTTCGCGCACTTCGAATTTGCAAAATGAAGGATACGGGGGGATAAAAGAACGGAAACAAAAAGCAGCGATGTCACGCTACGACGCCCCGATATTTATCACATGTGGGACTCGCAATTCGTAGCACGAATATTCACGCAGGTATCGATGAAAACGACGACTCGCATCGCCAGATCATAACAAAATATGAGAGGCATACTTTTTACGTACGTATCCTACCTATATATGTGCAATACTGATGCACATATGTGTACGGTTATACGTGTATATATATATATATATATATATATATATATGACGATGAATCGCTCTCGTCCCTTACGCCGAGAACACTACGAAGTTGCTTCTGACTAATATATCCAGGCTGCCAGCAAGTTTTGGAACCAAAGTCCCTGGATTGTTGGGAGCTACTAGCGCTCGCGAGAATGATGACACGAGGGCGCGAAATTTGAATGTTTCTTTCATCCGCGGATTTATATCTGCAATGTGTTGGAAATCGATAATTCATGTGGCGACATTTTTGGTATTTTCGAAATTTTTGCTAATTGAAAAATAAGAGGGCCGAAGTTTCATGAAAGAAAAAACATAAATTCAATAAGATTTATATTTATTAGACATAGATATTTATCAACCCATAGCACACGTCTGCATGTCTTGTAAAAAGGGATTATATGTAAGCGACCCACGGAATATCCATTATACTTTCATCCCTCATTTCTAGCGGTATGTTGCACACATACACGGCAGAAAACTTGAGACTATAACATTGGTGATTTTTTCTGCAGTGGCAGCGAGCTCATTTTTTAACAACTTGTATAACGTCTTCGTCGTGCATTATGTGCTGTATTCCTACTCGCTGTGGCGAGTACTTCGTACTCGTTCCCTGAAACGAAGGAAAAAACCGATGAAACATTTTTTTGAAATATTAGTTGGTAGATTTCAAGACAAATTTGTCCTGTAGGGTGCGGCAGTTTTCTCACAGGGTGTTCTCGGGAAAAATCGAGGAAAATAAACATGGACAGTAACTATTTTTTAGTAATTTTTGTACACTGTAATTTCTGTAATTTTTAAGTTCTTTCATGACGACCTTCCATCAACCAGAATTAGCAGGAAAAGGATTTGAAGAAATGGCAGCTTAACGATGGAAACTCTAATTCGATGTTTGACATTACCCAAACAAGTGCATATTTGAATTGAGCAGCTAGAGTGCGATGGATGGCATGACAAACATGCTCTACCGTCACACCCTTTCGCAGGATCAGACCATCATCGAAGTCCGGAGGTTGGCCAGGTTTCTTCGTGTACACCCTGATCAGTGATAAGTACTCCCAGAGCGTTTCCAGCAGGAAATCGAGATTCAACTTCATGTTACAACTGTTCGGGGATGGAAGAATAAACTTTATAGCAAGATTTATAACTTTCACTATCCCCTACTTCACTTTGTAGCGGCACAAGTAGATTACCCAAAATATTTTCCAAACTTGAAAGCAAAATGCCCAGTTCACCATAGAATCTTTAGCGACTTGGAAATATGAATATTTCTTTACTCTCGTTCCAAATTACCTCACTACCACGCTGTTTGGCTGCCTCGCTATCCTGTCCACCTCCTCGATAGATATTTGATCGATTTTGTTGTACACATAGAGACACGGCAGATAAACTCTGTTAGCGTTTATCACGTCTATTAATTCATCCGCTGTGCAATCCTCCCGGAACAGCACTTCGGCGTTGAAGATCTTGTATTCGTGTAGTATCATTTGGACTAGTTTCTCGTCGACTTTGGTCAGCGGACAAGTCGAATTGAAGGAGAGACCGCCGCCCTTTTTAATCTTGAAATATATGTTCGGCTTCTGTTTGTTCAGTCTTATACCGACCGATTCGAGCTCTCGCTCCAAAAGTTGCCTTTGCACGTCCTGCTTTGTAGCGTCCAGCATCATCAGAACCAAGTCTGCCGTTCTCGCCACTGCTATTACTTGTCTTCCTCTTCCTTTTCCCTATCGTTTTCATTATGAGAGAATGTCCAGTTAAAACAAGTTGAGCTAAGATAAATCGAGTTTAAACAAGTTGAGTTCAATCCAGTCGAGTTACAATAAGTTGAGTTATAATAAACTTGTAAAAAGGATTATTATAACGAAGATTGACTTGCCGATTTATCGAAAAAAGCTTTCGGATTTTTTGGAAATTGTACTATAAGAGAAAACTCACCTGAGCGGCACCTTCAATAATTCCTGGCAAATCGAGCAGCTGTATATTGGCGCCTTTGTACTCAATGACGCCTGGTATGCAAGTGAGAGTTGTAAATTCATAGGAGGCTGCTTCCGACTCGGTATGTGTAAGAGTACTCAGAAGGGTGGATTTTCCGACGGATGGAAATCCTATTAGTGCAACCCTTGCGTCGCCAGATTTGAGGACGTCGAAACCTTCACCCTTTTCAGACTTTTTTGAGGGTTCCAACAACTGCGATCGGTATTTGGCAAGTTTGGCTTTCAACAAACCCAGGTGATACTCCGTCGCTGTTCGGGATAAAGAAAGAGGGAAAAACTAGGCTTGAAAAACGTTTAGAAAGCGAAGTAAAGGTGACTGGAAATAATTAAGGCTGGAGTGTACTGTAGCAACTGATTGGAAAAGAACGTATGCTCCAGCATGGAAATTATGTGGATAACCTCAACATTTTAACGTACCCTTGTTCTTTTGTGTTCTCGCGATTTCCTTCTCGATTTCCGAGATTTTCTCGAGTATCCCCATTGTGAGTGTTCTTCGATCAGGGACTCGATGAAACTTACGGCATCAAGCGAAAGTATCGTGTTCGTAAGACCGTTGAAAGCGCGTGCGAAATGTTACATGTATGTCACATGAGAGTATACTTGTATCAATCGAGATATTATTCAAAAGAATGTTGTCAAGAGGTTAGCGTATAGGGAGGTAAAATTCCCTAGGGGAGCGGTCGAAATATAGGCGGGGTGAAAACGTGAATGCTAAAGTACCAAAATGCACCGCTAGGATCATTGCCGTCACGAAGGACGGAACGTCCGTCGCAATTCCCTTGGTTTTCCAGCCTTTGAAATGTCTCTAGAGAAAATGAAAGTTCCTAGTGTTGAACGTCAAGTTTGGGCCAGTAGAATTTTGATGTCTTTCGTAACCGCCACTGGTCGTAATCCTCTAGACGCTTTCGATTCGAAACAAAAGCTAAACACGCGAACCGCGTATCTCGGCGGGAAGTAAAAAAGTGAATATGTTTCTTTGTGTTTCGCGATAACGTCGCGTGTAAAATCGAGAATATCTCGCAACAATCACGTCGGGGATTATAGCTTTTTATTTCTTCAATATTATCTCATTACTTTGAGTCTTTCGTATCAGCGAGAATGCACGATGTTCGATCTTTCGGTTTGTCCTATGGCGAACATAACCTTTGATTAACGCGACTTAATGCAGTTTTTGACGTATCCTTAGCCAAATTCGAGTCTCGCGACGTGTTTCCATTAGAATTTCATGGGTTTTTCCGTGATCGCGGAAGGAAGTGTATTATGGCGACCAGCACGAACGATAAGAAGAAAAGAAAGCTGGAGGATACGGAAAAGTCTTCAAAGAAAATACGCACCGAATTGCCCGCGACGATCACCGCTGCGTCCGGGACGGTAAAACTCTCGCCTTTCATATTCCTTTCTTCATCTCTTTTCGAACTGTACCGACATCTTTTTACTTTTTTCCACTTCCGCAAGAACCAAACGGCTGGCAAGATCCAAAGGATCTTCGTGCGGAACTTCATGTGCCACGAAGCTCTAGAGATCATTCTGAATCCTTATGTTAATTTCATTATTGGAAAAAATGGAAGCGGAAAAAGTGCTCTCTTGACGGCATTGACGATCGGTCTTGGCGCCAGGGCAGGCACTACCCATAGAGGACGCTCGGTCAAAGGTAATTCGTCGCAGATCTGCAAATTTTGCTTTTCATTCGTTTACTCAAAGTTACACGATCTAAGCTGACTTTCCGTTAAACATTTTTTTATGAAGATGACTTAAAAAACAAAAGGTCCAAAAAGTTTGCTATATTCAGGTTTTATTTACATTGTAGTACGTACGTATGTAGTGTAAGACAATGTGGTAATAAAATCTCAGTCGCGTTCTTACGAGTACAGAAGTTCTTCATTTTCCTCTAATATTACTTGATATTCTTATTTTTATTGTTTTTATTTTTTTATTTCGTAATTAGTTTTATTTTTATTTCGTATTTCTTGCAATTCTTGTTAAACATTCTATCTCATATTTCCTTAGAGTTCATAAAAAAAGGCAAGAATTCTGCGACCATTGAAATCAACGTAATCAACGAAGGTCCGCTATCCTACAAACCTGAAAAGTATGGTAAAGTGATAAAAGTTGTGCGTCAGATTGGTGCTACTTCCAGCTATAAATTGAAGGGTTCAGACGGTGAGCGCTGGTTTTGTCACGTTTGTAATATAAATATATATCTGGCAGTCAAAAATAGATAACAAAGTTACTTTTTAGTCGTCTTTCATTTTTTGCCAGCAAAAACAAAATAAATATATATCTGGGGCATTTATATATCCTCGATGATCAACCAAAAAGTATTGATTTTGTTTGGGTTTATTTGGGTTATCGACATCAGCGACATTTTACATTTCCTTGATGATGAACACAAAACTATTGAGTTTTTTATATCAAGTTTTACGTAATGAAGATCAATAACGATGTGTATGATGGACTGGTTGATTGAATTACGTTTACTGTTTTTCCGCACGCAGGAAAAGTGATATCGGCAAAGAAGGAGGAGCTCGAGAATATCATAAGCCGACTGAACATTCAGGTGGATAATCCAATATCCGTATTGAATCAGGATATCTCGCGAGAGTTCCTCGTTAATACGGAACCTGGACGAATGTATCAGCTGTTCATGAAAGCCACTCAGATGGACGTTATAGGGCAAAATTACAAAGAGGCGCAAATCGCGAGCGAGGATGCTCGTCAGCGGTTGCGGGAAGCAGAGTCTTATCTGGCCAATACTAAGAAGGAAGTTAAGGACATCGAGAAGAGCCTGGAAATGCTCGAATCCATAGAAGTTACAAAACAGGAATTTCAGGAACGACAAAGGGAACTATGTTGGGCCGAGGTCAGTTTAGGTTTTATTTTAGACTTTTTTTTGTTCTATGAATTTATTTATAAATAAATTCGTGATTAAGAGGTAATAGAGGAATTGTACGCCAAAAATCATAAATCTGTTTCAGGTGATCGCCGAAGAAAAGAAGCTTCAACAAATTGAACAAAATCTGGCGGCGCAGTCAAAGTCGTTAGCTGACATTGAGAGCTCAGAGGATTCTCGTAAGTCGAGGGAAGACGAACTGATAACGATAATTCGGTAAATTCAATCATGATCCTATTTTTTCTTTAGATTAATTATTTTTTTATCATAAAAATGATTAAGTTATTAAAAATCATCATTTTTTAAATGTTTTATTCATAGATTTATAACTTTTTAAATTTATTATTAAATTCTTCTAAAATATTCTATTTTAAAAAAAGCTTCACGTAATATTATATTCTCGTAATTTTAGAGAGCGGAAGGAAAAGATCATTGGGTTAAAGGCAGAATTGGCCGATCGTTCGGCTGCGTTCGAAGCATTGAGGCACCGTTACGCGGCGGTGAAAGATGCTATAGCGACGAAAACGCGGGAGTGGAAAGCCTCTCAAGGTTCGATTAAACGACTGGAGGATGATATAGCGATGATTTGCCAGGAGATGACGAGATTACGGAGGTAGAGAATACAAGGATATTTGTTACTTCTCTTCAAGACGCAACGACGAACAATTTTCGTCGGTATGTCGGAAGGCGCCGGCGCGAAGGTTTTCTGTGTCATTCCGTCTTAAAAAAAACGTATAATCGATGAAAAATAAACGTCGTTTCGTGCTCCTAAGCCTGATTGTGATTGCGCTCAGGACTCGGCCTTATTTGATTCGTACTGAAAATGTCTTCTTCGCATCGTAGGGATGCAACGAATTTAATATTTCCGAATGTAATGAACCGAATCCGGGAACTTTTAGCGCGGAGGACAACGGCGTGGAAAAATCTCGTTTGCAGCAACAACACGCGAAGGTGAAGCAAGACTTGGACGAAGTCGAGGCAATGCTGCGCACCAAGCAGACCGATCTTTCTCATTTGCACGCGAACAAGTTGCGCCTCGAGCGGGACGATCACGCGGCGAAGAATGACTTGCACCGATGCGAGAATCGCGTTCGTAAGTTCTTTTTTTTCTCACGTTCAATAAATGATTGGGCAGTTTCAAATAAAACGTTGTTTCAAGTAATTAAAAAATGGTTTTAATCATCTAAAACTATTTATTATTAATTATAGTATTGATTTGATTAATTAATAATCGTTCTCGTTAATTAAAAGTTATGACGATTAATAAAACATTGAACATTTAAAAAATAAAAAAATAAGAAGTTTATAAAATTATTGGACAGTAAAAAAATGGGGAAAATCAAGCGATCTCTTTCCATTAATTTGCATATATTTATTCAATTTCATTTCGATGACATATCGATGGCAATCCAAAGGAAAGTCCAAGCAGCAGTTGAATCAGCTGAAGCAACAGGCGAGCAATTCGGTTACGGTTTTTGGCAACAACGTGCCCCGTTTGTTGAAACGCATCGACGAGGAACATCGAAAGGGCCGTTTTCAGAAAAAACCGATTGGTCCGATTGGCCATTACATCAAGATAAAGGATTCTACATGGACGCCCGCAGTCGAGGGATATTTGGGCGCTCGAATACTCGGCGCTTTCGCCGTTGACAATGCTCAAGACACGACTATACTTCGCGCGCTGATGCGCGAGATATACGGTAGTCAACGCATGCCCACGATTATCACAACGAAATTTTTTCCAAAGGTAAAATATTCATCAGAAATGGGAATTCTCGGGGAGGGTTTTGAAATCCAGTATTTGGGTGGGAGACTGTTCCGCGGGTTTCCAATTTCCGGTCTTCATGATGATTGGGTTATTGAAATTGATATTATCATGATAATTGAGCTTCTAAAAAATAATTCTTCAGTGATCACTGCAAAAATCCATGGAGCCGTTGTAGCTTGAACTTCTGACGAATTATTTAAAGCCGTGTAAAAGATCGACATAACCTCACAAAAGTTCTAACCCAGTTTTCTCATCTCAGTCGCTTCTTTTTAAAAGCCGAGCACCAAGGAATCCAAACAAATCTAAACAAGCTTTGTAGAATTCATTGACGAAGAGGATCACTCTTTATTTAAATAGAATATAATCCAAATTTAAAAACGCTCTATTTTTACTAATTGTTTAAAAAAATTGTTTAAAAAATGAGCAATTATTGAATAATTCAGGTTCACGACATCAGCCATCACGCTGCGCGTCCGGAAAATCACGTGACGCTCCTCGACGTGTTGGAGATATCGGAGCCGGTGGTGACGAATTGTTTGATCGATCAAAAGGAGCCCGAGTGCGTGGTGCTCATACCGACAAGCCAGGAAGCCGGTGAAATATTGTCGGATCGAAATCGCGTACCGAAAAATTGTAAGCGCGCACTTACCAAGCGAGGGGACGAATTCTTTCCCGATCCGAATTATCGGAGTTACGGTGGACGGGTCGGTAGGCCAAGATTTCTTCAAGTCGCCACCACCGAGGCGATCAAGTGAGGGTCCCATCGATTTTTGTTTTCATCTTTCCTTTTTAATCTTTTTTATTAGCTATTTGGGTTTGTTTGGGCCGAATGATTTTAACGATCCTTTTCTCCGCAGAAACGAAATGGCAGAATTGAAGACCGCGGAGATTGAAGCTTCAGAGGCAGCGGAAACAGTCAGATCCATTCGTGAAAAGCTCAAACGTACGCTCTCCGAGCTCAACGAAGTCAATCATCAAGTTACGAAACTTCGATCGATTCATGTCGCGACCAAGGGAAAATTCGACACTTTGGCTGACGAACTGACGTATCAGGAGTCCGAGGACATCGCCACGTTTGTAAGCAATCGAACGTTCGTCAAGCCCAATTGACTCAACGATTCATCCTTCGGATCACCTACGCTGACGTTCGACAAAAATTAACCAAACTAATTTTCTTCCCGCGAAGGCTACGGAAAAGGGAGTTCTGGAGAAAAAGCTTGCTGAGGAACAAGCAAAGGAAAAACGTTTGCTCGGCGATATCGAAGACGTAAAAGCGAAGCTCAAGGATTTCGAGGATGTCGAGCATCACGAGAATATCAAGAAATCCCTCCAGGATGCCGTGAACAAACTCCGAGTACGTACGAACTTAGCACGCACAGCTGAGTTAGCGAAAGTTTTTTTTTTTCATTGAAGAAAGGTTGCAAGTTTAATTTTATATGAATTAAAAATGTCCGAAAAGTATTCTAGAATCGGTTTTTCCCATTTTCCCAGTCTAATTTTGCACTTTCGGCAAAAACTCGGGTATATTCGTAATCAGCGGAAAATTTCCGATCAAATAGACTCTTTTGAGAGGTTAAAAACGGGAAAAAAATTTTTTCGACTCCCCTCGGCCACTTTCCCAGAATCCTGAAAATCACGAAATTTCAAAAGGTCGTAGGGCGAGCTCCATATATGCTATGGACATTCATTGGGAGGGTTTGGAAAAGGTTTTCGCCTAACTTAAATAATGGCGTTGAATTCGTATCGATATCTCTTATAGTTTCCTCGGAAAGTCGACTTGAAAAATCGCTAA